>OX104122.1:65057428-65332340 GCA_944474755.1 Limnoperna fortunei | reverse complement strand
GTGTTAAAATATCCTACCAATTATAAACACTATAGCTTCAAAGATAAAAGAGAATATAGCTGGACAAGATATGTACCCATTAAAAGTCAAACATTTATCTGTAGTTTAAAGAATATTCATTAAAAATTAAAACCCTCTGGTTCTGCTTACCTCTTTTATGTGTTCAAATATCCTCCAAATACAAACACTAGCATAAAAGATGAAGGAGAAGATAGGTGGACAAAAAACATGTACCCCTATCACAGATATATGGACTATCTGTAGTTTTGAGAATATTTTACAAAATCCTTTGGCCCTGCACACCTCCATTATGTATACAAACATTCTGCAATATATAAATGTTGTAGCCCTACAACAGAAGGAGGAGTTTGCCATACAAGCTTATAGGGAGGGAAGGACACCCTCTCACTTATCTTCGCTGGGGCATAAAAAACACCAAAACAACTCAAAAATAGTAGAGTCTGCTGACATCAAATTTCTGCATGATTTGGCTAGATGGTGACTTATAAGTTATTTATATTCCTACAGGATCAATGTTGTGCTGTCATTTATGGTGTTGGGCATCTTGGATTTAAGGATCAACACCAAAACCTTTAAAAAAAAGTAGAGGACAATTGTACACAATCACACGCACCAGAAGATATTTGAAATACATGTATATGTATTGGCCATTTAGAACAGCTCTGGCAGCCATGATTGAATTGACAACAAAAACTCAACTAGAGGCTCTTAAGAACCTGTATCGCTCACCTGACATACAAACAATTTTAAGAGACACGATTTTTCTTGCAAATTTTGATATAAAATGCAAAAGAGTATATGTGAAGATGCTGTTTCTATGAATTTTGTCATATTTAATTTCCAATTAGCAAAAAATTTGTAGGAGTTTCTGAGAAGAAGCTGTTTTATGTTTCTTCTCATAGGTTAATATGTTTAGCGATGTTCTATGGTGGCAGCAATCTTGTATTTTGGATTAAAACAAAACAAAAAAATGATATAGGACCATCCGAGGTACATTTCTAGACTATCATAAAATCCTTATGTCTGGCAGTTTGTGAGAAAACGAATTTCAAAATTTCAGCCAATCAGAAAGCATTTGCAGCTCAAACAGCCATGTTGAATTTCCGATTGGCTTGAAAAACTCAAAAAAATAATAACATTACTATCCAAGATTAACTTCTGCATCATTTGGTTTAACTGTGTGGAAAATTTTCATACAAGTTGCATGGTTTTCCCATAAGGTCCTATATTAATGTGTTCCATGGTGGTGGCCATCTAGGATTTTGAATCAACTAAAAAAACTTAAACTTTAAAAAGGACTGTCTAAGGTACATTTATGCAATATTTCAAATCAATCTGCCATGTCGTTTGTAAGAAGATGTGTTAAATTTCATCCAATAAGAACGCATTAGTGGCTTTGGAGCCATGTTGAATAAGCAATTAGCTTGAAAAACTCAAAATAATAAGATAACTATTTAACCTTCATATCTTCATTGTTTAGCTTCATTGTGTGGAACAGTTTCAGAGAAGTTGTTAGTTTTTCTCCCGTATGGTCCTATGTTAAACAAAGTCCTGCGATAGCAGCCATCTTGGATTTTGGATCGGCACAAAAAACTCTTAACTTTGTAGAAGACCATCTAAGGTACATTTCTGCAATATTTCAAATCAATCTACCATGCGGTTTGTAAGGTTTTTGAAATTTCAGCTAATCAGACCTGGCAGCCCATGTCTAATATTTGATCAGCACCAAAAACTCAAACTTAAGAATTGCCAACGTATAGCTATGTAGGTAGTCAGGTGTCATGATTTGCACAATTTTGGTAGAGGACATCCTAAAGATGATGTGTGCAATGTTTCAAAGCAGTCCTTTCATTGGTTAAAGAGGAGAAAAATTAATTAAAATTGATTAAAAAAATTTTTAAGGAGAATAATTCCTAAACGGTTGATCAGACAATCTTGACCCTAAAGTCATTTTTGTAGCCCTTATAGAGCAGAACAGTTAAGCAATGCTAACTTTTTCTCTAGTTCTAATAATATTGAAGATTTTGAAGCAAAAATAACCTATATCGACAATTAAAGGGCAATAAATCCTATAAGGAGTCATCATACTACTTCGACCCAATGGAGTGTTTCCTAGAGCTTTTGATGCCAATAAAGGCATATCTCTTCAATTTCCTGTATCTGTTATACTTTTTGAACTCTAAGTCAAAAACTGTATTTTGACCTACCCCCCCCCCCCCCCCCCCCGATTTATTTTTAGCCATGGCAGCCATGTCGGTTCATCTGCCGCCATGGTTTATGCAAACTTGGTTGAGGACATTTAACATGTGATGTGTACAAAGTTTCAAAGCAGTATTTTCAGTGGTTTCAGAGGAGATTTTTAAAAATCAATTTAAACCGATTAAAAAAAAACAGTTCAAGGGGAATAACTCTAAAACGGTTAATCGGACAATCTTGACCCTAAAGCCATTTTTGTAGCTCTCATAGAGCAGAACAACTAAGCAAAGATAATTTTTTCACATGTATAATTTTCAAGATTTTGAGGCAAAAATCATCAATTTCGACAATTAAAGGGCAATAACTCCTACAAGGAGTCCTCATACAACTTTGACCCAATGGAGTGTTTTGTAGAGCTTTTGATGCTGAAGAAGGAAGGTCTTTTCGGTTTTCCTGTATCTGTTATACTTTTAGAACTATAACCAAAAACTGTATTTTGACCCCATTCTATTTTTAGCCATGGTGGCCATGTTGGTTGGTCTGAGGCTATGATTTGTGCGAACTTGGTAGAGGACATATTACTGATAATGTGTGAAAGTTTCAAAGCAATCCCTTCAGTGGTTTTGGAGAAGATTTTTAAAGAAACTACGACGACTGACGCCAAGTGATGGCAATAGCTCACATGACCCTTTGGGTCAGGTGAGCTAAAAAAGGTTTACAGATGACAACGACGACGAAAGACACCAAGTAATGAGAATAGCTCACACTGACCCTTTGTGTCAGACGATCTAAACATAGAACAGATGTTTGTTGGCTTCATTTTAACATTATTTGTTGGACAGTTTTGAAAATGAAGTTGTGGGCCTAATCATGCATACAACATGTATGTGGAGGGGTCTCTGTAGTTAAGGTAGTTAGTCATGTCGATGCTGATTAATTGAACAAGGCTTGCTGGTTTCTACCAAAGTTAGGATTCCTCTCCTAATAAAAAACTGAATGTCATGATACATCTAGCAAAAGTTTTAAAGTGGCATTAAACCCTTTTAAAACAATCAAATCCTGTTTTAGGCTATGCTCTACGTTTACAGTGACAGCCATTCTTGATTAAGGATCATTGGCAGCAAAAAATCTGTAGAAGACCATCATTAGGTACAGTTCTATGTTGGAATGGCATGCAGTGACAAAAAAATGTATATACTTAAGAACCAAACAATCCAGTATGTTTTATCATTTTTATTATGAACATTTACATATGCTAAAATAAATGATAACAGAATTGTTTTTGAACCTGTGTTAAAATTACTAGACTGAATGTTTGAACAGATAAAAATATCTTTAACCTTTCAGATTTTTTTACTCAAACAAACATAAGGAGTTCTCAAAAATACACCAGGTTTAAAAAGAACAAATCCTCTAGAATACATATTGAATAGGAGACTGATAAATTCTTTAAGCATAATGTTAAGCTGCAATTTGAAAATTATGCATTCAACCAACTTGTCTCAAAGAAACTTTTGAACTACAGCTATTTCAAAGCAGATAATAGCTTTTGTCTGCCACTTTTTATTATAAGTTTTTTTAATGCAAATATCAGATCAATTATTTGATTTCCAATTTAACATTTCTCATCAATTTAACTTGTGCACTATATTACCATACCAAGCCACAAAATGGACATACAAGTCGAAAGGACTTTACCTATCCACCAGTCCACAGTAGAATTGGACATGGAGTGAACATTTTGTTTTGATTGAGCATAAGACTTACAAGTGTCATTTCTTGAAAACCTGGAAACATGACCTTTAATCACTTGAAGAGAAACAATAAGCATTAAAGCTATATTTAGAAACTTAGAGGTCAGAGTTGATACGATGCCCACTGCAGGTGGACGTGAAAAAATAAAATCCACTCAAGCATAAACAAAGTTATGCATGAAATGGTAAACCAGACCCTTGCAAAAATGAAATGTTATCAAATTAAAATATATACAGCAATTATTAACAATTTCTGTTAAATCCTCAATCATTCAAATAAAATAACATTTGGTAAAACATGAACATATAATAACAATACACTAATTATACACATTTATCACAAACAATAGGAAAACACCTGTTACAAAATACCATCTGATTAGGTCATTGTAACAGTCTATAAATGGACTTAACAAACCTTAAGTTGTTCAAAAAACCTGTTGACTCTGAACTCTTCATTGGTATAAATCATGCTGTTAAACTTTCTCAATATAAGGATGCCTTAAATAATACTTAAATGCATTACAGCAAATCTAATTCATTTTGTAAGTCATCACATCTTTCCCGTAAGATTTATAATAAAAGTAAGAAACTATAAAAAGTGACACAAAAAGTTCAGAGACTATTACAACAAATTTCAAAGCAATATATTGCTTCACAAAAGACAATATAAAAAAAAAATTATTATAAACATTTCATTTATTAGAACATCAGATTTTCGCCCATCAATAGCAGTTTTATGCACCATCAAGCTCTCGTCTAAAATTGTAATAATCTTGTGTACTGGTAAAAGATATTTAAAATCGTGTCTAATACTGATGTACAAAACTATTTTTATTATGTATAACCTAAAAAAGCTTTAATTTTAATTTCTTAAGAATTGCAAACAGTTGTGTTTTCAGTGTAAAATTCAGTATCATATCTGTAAGAAAATAATTGAAGAACTTGTAGATCACTGGGTCCCAGATATGGTCACAAGTCCGAATCCCAGTCGTTTATTTACCATACACACTTTCATCACTGTAAGCTATGTATAAAAAGAAATCCTCTTCATGGTGTTCCTGAAATGAGTCAAAGAAAACACATGTACAGGTATTGCAATACACAGCAAAAGTCAAGGAAACAGCCATGTTTATTGGATATGACTAAGTGTGTAAATTTCTACATTCAAAGATGATTAACAATTTTATGTAATTTTTTTTCCGACTATTTTTTTTATACAAGTTAGAATATAACATGTAAATGTACATGCCAGGGCTCATCCTAGGTCACAATTATTGGGAGATTCCGAGAAGTCAGTTCCGTTTTTTGAGGCTGACAGGGAGAAGTTGCATTACATTAATGTCCTGTTTTTTCGTCAATGCATTAAGTGTAGGTATGTGAATTTTTATTTTAATATGGGTTAATTTTTTGAGATTAAGTATAAATTACAGAATTAAAGACCAGAAAAAGCAGTTTGATTAACTTATCAGTCCACTCAACATTTTAATGATAAATAAATCAACTGCCACAAATACATAAATGTTCTTAGTCATTTGATTCAGATTATAAATGTCAAATAAAAGTAGAAAATGACAACATTATGATCCCCTTGTTGACTGTGATTTTTTTATCTACATGTACATGTACCATAGTGGTCTATACTTAATGTAAATAGTAACACCAAAACATTTTTGCTTGAAAAATGCAATACATGTTTTTTTTTGTCAACAATTTGTCAAGAGGATTACCCCCATGTGTAATTAATTTTCTGTTTGAATGTCTAAGGGTTATCATTAGTACTATAGCTAAAGATGGATGACATGATTGTTGCTGACTGTATAAACCTGGTATTGTGATCCCATTGTTAACTGTATCTACCTGGTATAGTGATTCCATTGTTGACTGTACCTACCTGGTAAAGTGATTCCATTGTTGACTATACCTACCTGGTATAGTGATTCCATTGTTGACTGTATCTACCTGGTAAAGTGATTCCATTGTTGACTGTACATATCTGGTAAAGTGATTCCATTGTTGACTGTACCTACCTGGTAAAGTGATCGCATTGTTGACTATACCTACCTGGAAAAGTGATTCCATTGTTGACTGTATCTACCTGGTAAAGTGATCCCATTCTTGACTGTACCTACCTGGTAAAGTGATTCCATTGTTGACTGTACCTACCTGGTAAAGTGATCCCATTCTTGAATGTACCTACTTGGTAAAGTGAACCCATTGTTGACTGTATCTACCTGGTAAAGAGATCCCATTGTTTACTGTATCTACCTGGTAAAGTGATCCCATTGTTTACTGTACCTACTTGGAAAATTGATTCGATTGCTGACTGTACCTACCTGGTAAAGTGAACCCATTGTTGACTGTACCTACCTGATAAAGTGAACCCATTGTTGACTGTACCTACCTGGTAAAGTGATTCCATTGTTGACTGTACCTACCTGGTAAAGTGATCCCATTGTTTACTGTACCTGCCTGGAAATGTGATTCCATTGTTGACTGTACCTTCCTGGTAAAGTGATTCCATTGTTGACTGTACCTACCTGGTATAGTGATTCCATTGTTGACTGTACCTACCTGGTATAGTGATTCCTTTGTTGACTGTACCTACCTGGAAAAGTGATTCCATTCTTGACTGTACCTACCTGGTAAAGTGATCCCATTCTTGACTGTACCTACCTGGTAAAGTGATCCCATTCTTGACTGTACCTACCTGGTAAAGTGATCCCATTGTTGACTGTACCTACCTGGTAAAGTGATCCCATTGTTGACTGTACCTACCTGGTAAAGTGAGCCCATTGTTGACTGTACCTACCTGGTAAAGTGATCCATTGTTGACTATACCTACCTGGTAAAGTGATCCCATTGTTGACTATACCTACCTGGTAAAATGATTCCATTGTTGACTATCTACCTGGTAAAGTGATTCCATTGTTGACTATCTACCTGGTAAAGTGATCCCATTCTTGACTGTACCTACCTGGTAAAGTGATCCCATTCTTGACTGTACCTACCTGGTAAAGTGATCCCATTCTTGATTGTACCTACCTGGTAAGTTATCCCATTGTTGACTGTACCTACCTGGTAAAGTGAACCCATTGTTGACTGTACCTACCTGGTAAAGTGATCCCATTGTTAACTGTACCTACCTGGTAAAGTGATCCCATTGTTGGCTGTACCTACCTGGTAAAGTGATCCCATTGTTGACTGTATCTACCTGGTAAAGTGATCCCATTTTTGACTGTACCTACCTGGTAAAGTGATCCCATTGTTGACTGTACCTACCTGGTAAAGTGATTCCATTATTGACTGTACCTACCTGGTAAAGTGATCCCATTGTTGCACTTGTTGGAGGAATAACATTGTTTACAAAGAAAAACAAAGCATCTTCAGGTCGCAGGTGAATTCTCTTTCTTATCAAAAAGTAGAACTGTCCCACAGTTAAATCTGATGGCACAAGGTACTTCTTTTTATCTAGATCACCAACTCTAGCCTTGGGTGCCTTTTCAACAATCACCTGTATTAAAAACAATACATGTTTAAGTGCACACAATATAATTGAAGATCTTAATTAAATTTTAATTATTCTATTTAACCAACATTCTGTGTTGTGTTCCTCTCCTTGGTAAGGCTAAATTTCTGAACAGGTTATACAATATAATATGGTTTGGGTTAATTTACGCCTAATAAACTGTGAAGCGGTTTATGAATGGTGTAAAAAGACCCAAACCATATTATATCATATAACCTGTTCAAAAATTGGAAATATTCCTAATAATTTAATTTTCACATTTTTTCAATCTGTATGGAAAAAAACGTCGATGACGTCAAGGAACGATTTGAATTTTAACAGCATAGGAATAGGTCATAGGTCACGCAAGTTATATCTTATAATATGGGTTTCTCAATTTGAATTGACCAATCAGATTTCAGCTTAAACCTGATTCTTGTAAATAAAAAGCTGATTGGGAATCGGTCATGTTGGGTACTAATTCTAATAATCTTCATAAAGTTCTAAAATCTAAACATCTGAAGGAAATGTGATGGATCTATGAGAAAAAATTTCTCGCGAGAGAACTTGCAGTATGACAGACAATTAAGCTTTTCTTTAATCTACATGTACCATAGGGGTCTATACTGTATGTAAATAGTCCCGATTAAACAGTTTTAGCTTTAAAAGGCAATACATGTTTTTTTCTGTCAACAAATTTGTCAGGAGGATTACACCCATATGTCGTTCAGTTTTTTGCTTGCATTTTTTAATTATTCCATGTTGTACAATTTTATTACAATAATCCCATTGAAAAATTTCCCCACGACAACATCTCCAAATTTTATACAATATCTCTGTTGTTTACATGTCACAATTTGTTTTAGTCTTTTGCTGACTTACTCACACGATAAACCTCAAACAAGACATGTGTCATTGACCTGTACAATAGTGTTGGTCATACTAGTATCATGAGTATATGTAACAGGATTTAAGAATACAGTGGTGTCTTCTTAATAGCATACCAAATTTGTCAGAGAAAATATGCAATTAACAACAAGGCAATTTTTAACACAAAATATCAAGTAGAAAGTCCATTTCTGGACAATTGTATGCAATAAACAGGATTGGTAAGTTTTAATCTTTTTTTCATGCAATTAACAGAAATTGTTAACATAAAGATTGTTGGGAATGGTTTGGTGCTTTAAAGTCTTAAACAATGTATAGAAATGTGCATTCAAGTGAAAGTCACAGTACTTAAATTACCTCTGTGCTGCAGCGTTTTGGGTGACAAATGAAAACTGCTTACCGTGTTTGGTCAAGCTTATTTGCCAGAAATGTGTAAATTTAATTCAACAATTATTTTCCACAGTTAATAAGCAATTTTAAATGCTGCAAATTTTTCATTCTAATACAGCAATTTTCTATATTAAATAATGACATAAATTACAACGGAAGTGTATGTTTGGAAGAAACTAAACTTCCCATGTAAAATTCTATTGGCAAATGTCAAAGACGATTTGGGAAATGTCAACAACAAAGGCATAATATAAAAAATAGTCTTGTAAAAGTGTAAAAAAATTTAATTGGCTTTAAGCACTACAAAGATACTATATGGACAGAGGGAGTAAATTATAAAAAATGCAAGCGAATTACACAATGAGATCAGGGATATAACTTTTAATATACATTTTGTCTTCTTCCACTTTAGATATAAAATATGCCATTGGTGATCGATGATTACATATTGTCTTGCATAAGTGGACAAATTCAGGAAGACAATATATACAATGAAGCCAAATGCTTATAAATCAAACCTGCCAAATAAAAATAATAATTAAACAAAAAATTGTGATTAAAACTATGTACATTTAATGCTTTGCATGATTTATCTCCACTTTTACTTCCGGTTTAAAAACTGAGGATGGCATCACTGAAGGACTATTTGAAATAAAGATTTTGTATTATTTTTTTATTGTTTGTCTAGGACAATTAAATTTTTATGTAATTAAGATCATGGCAAAATGTTTCTATAGCCATAGGCAACAGGTTATTTTGAATATTAGAACAAGGATGTCACTGGTAAACTCGTTAAATCAAGCTATAAAACAGCTGGTGTTCTACCTTTGATTAGCATCAGGTAAATTAATGGGCAAATAAACATCAGTAATTAATAACGACAGTGGTGTAGCTAGGTTCTGATCACAGTGTGCAAAATTTTTGGCTGAGGCTGCTACTTGGATATAGCCTCTTAGAACTAAACTGCTTGGAAGCTTACCCAGTCACGATTATTCAAAAACTTATTTCAATGCATTTTTATAATACATTTTTTCGTAAGAATTTGCACTCTTCCAGTCAGGGATGTTCCAATGATTGATTAAAGGAATAAAGACAAAATGATATGAATCGTTGCGAGGTTTCCGAGAAATCATATTTTAAAAACGAAAAAGAAAATGACTTAAGTGAACGGACGATCAGTCCAAAAACACAATATATCCCTCAACATTTTGAAAGTTGGCATACTATTAAATTAAAATGACGACTTTAGTCATTAACCGACTGTACTTTCAGGAAAAAGAATCTATTTGCCGACATGATTCAGCTGTCTTCTTCATTTTGTGTGATGGGAAATAACGTCATGTAGTAACATTGGACCAAAAGTAGGAGAATTTCCTGACTGAATACTACCCAGAAAAATATGATGGTTGGAGAATTTTTGGACTGAATACTACCCAGAACATAGAGAATGAGTATACCTCTTCCTCTTCCCTTGTCCTTTCTTTTTTATTAAAAAAAAAAATTTCCCATTCGTTTGTGCACACAGGTTGTATAAATGGTAACTACGCCACTGAATGATCATGTTTAAACAGCAGGAAGTTATAAAAACATCCTCACTCAGATTTTGACATGTCATTCACCTGAAGCATGAAAATTTATCAAAGACAATTGACAATTTCAAACTTTTTCAACAAGACAAATTGCGGCTATAGCCGCAGTTTTAATTACCATAAGCCCATGATAAGGTGGCACTTTTTAAACTGTAAGTCGTCAATTGATTCCACTGGCAGTGACTACCGACGTACCGTATTGGAAAAAGAAAGAAAGAATGACTGAGTCCTTTGAGGAGATATGTCACAGAGCAACTTGAATGTATTCTCTATTGGCATTATTGTAAGTGGATGGCAGGGGGTTGGTCAGGTAACATGTCAATAATATTATACTTTACTTGGCATTTCTATAACTGTCCGCAATCCAGACGAAAATGATGGTCCATATCACAGGGGCTTGTAAAAATAGATTTACCTTGCGCTTTCGAATGATACTGGGTCGATTGTGTTATAGTGTGGGAGAAGGGAAGAAACAGAGTCTATACCCGCCAACTTTCAAAAAAATGTTAAAAATATTTCTTTACCCCTATCTACACGGGTTTGTAATTATTTCTGTTCCGAATTGAATTATCTTCATGAAAAACCCTACCTTTATGTTTCTAATGTCATTTAACTCTCAAATTTTAATAATTTCCACCAGTTTGAAACGAAACGGACAATAACCCTGGACGGAAGTGGTGACTTTATCTTATCGTTTGTCGTCTTTGAGGCCTTTCGGTACTCACTTTCTCAGTAACGATAAAGTACACTTCCGGCCAGGGTTATTGTCCGTTTCTGGTGGAAATTATTAAAATTTGAGAGTTAAATTACAATAATTCTAATATGATTTGCATATTTAGAAATACGTTTATTTGATTGGTCTAGATTACTTCCGGTTGAGGTTTTTAACGAAAAATATTTTTTGATAAATGAAGTTGACTCCGTTTATTTTAGGATAAACGACGTTGACCGAACTATTTTTAGCGTAACCAATGTAAACAAAGATGGCGGCTTTCAATATCGAAAGTAGCGATCATCTTACAAATTATTTGTTTGATGAATTATCATTAATGATTTGTTAAATTTAAAACTTTCCTTGTGTTCGATACAGAAAATAAGGTTACAGATTGATGTAAAACTAAAAATTGTGTTTATTAAAATCAGAAAATGGTTTATGGAAATAATCGTACGTTTAAAAATAAACAAAATATTCATACGTTCAGTCAATCCCGCTACCAAATACACAAGAAATATGAAGTTGAGAAACACGTTAGATAAATTAATTTCTTAATGCAATTTTAAAGAATTATAAGGATTAAACACCGTTTTCAATGGATTTATCGGTATATCAATAAGACCAACTCACTCACAAACATATCATAAAAGTCCTTCGGACTTTTATTTGTTTGTGAGTGAGTTGGTCTTGTTGATATACCGATAAATCCATTGAAAACGGTGTTTAATCCTATATTAGAAACATAAAGGTAGGGTTTTTCATGAAGATAATTCAATTCGGAACAGAAATAATTACAAACCCGTGTAGATAGGGGTAAAGAAATATTTTTAAATTTTTTTTGAAAGTTGGCGGGTATAGACTCTGTTTCTTCCCTTCTCCCACACTATAACACAATCGACCCAGTATCATGACTTGGGGAGTTTTTTTACGTCCTACACCGACAACTTAATGCCCTTGGTCGGACGGTCCCAGTATCATTCGAAAGCCCAAGTAAATCTATTTTTACAAGCCCCTGTGTCCACATTGAAAGAAAAGCTGCTCAGTGTACAAACAAATAAATGAAAAAAAACATAATATAAAAGCTTATAATACCAAAAAGAAAGTAAACTGGAACACATTGAAAAGGTAAATATACGAAAAATCAAAGAAGGAAAATAAAAGATTTCCAGTTTTACGCATTATATTGTGCTGGCTCAGATAATTTTCCAGCTTTGAATAACGAAAGTAATCTCTTATTATGGACTCACAGGAACACGATCTGGATATTTCTTTCTTATCTTTTCGCCCTCTGCACGCCTTTTCTCGAAGGGATGTTCTTCCTTATATTCCCACTTCATTATGTTTCCTTCTTTCTGTTTTGATGCAACAAATAAAATGTCAACAAATATGGCGAATACTAGTATAAACAAATAATCACTACGCACATAAAAGAGTTCTCAGAATTCTAAACAACAACAATGAAGATCTAAAATCAATTAAGAATGAAATTGTGATTATATCAATGAAATTAATGTTCAATACTGATTCTTATTTTCTAACTACTTCCAACAAATGCAACGTGTCATAATATAAGTCAATGCGCAGTGATAAATGGTCACATGTCATGGGGCTAATACCTAAAAATAGACCGATAGTGACGTAATGTTTAGGAACTCGGTCCTGGTCCCATAATAATTGAACAAACCTAAGCAAAAAATAACACACGCTCAAATTTAAAAAATTCTTGTAACGAACTTTTTTCGACGGCTTTCAATATAGGTGTGTCAAAACAACAGTAATTTTCGAAAGTCCTGGCCTAGGCGCCATAAAAATTCTTTGCTGAGATTTTTTTATTTCTAAATTTCATTCAATCAAAACTTAGTCGGATTTAATTTCTCTGTTTGCATGGTAATTGAAGAATTTCTCATGTTAAGCAAAACATTTTTGCTCATATAGGTTTTATGCTGGAACCACTGTGCCCAATAAGGTGTGGATGGTATCCCAGCTAAAATTGTCAGAAATTGTAAAGAGGTTATTGTACCACAACTAACAACACTGAATGTATCTGTAGAAAGCAGTATTTTACCTGATAGGCTGAAACAAGCCCAGGTTACTCCATTATTTAAGAAAAATAACTAACATGAGAAAAGTCTAATTATAGACAACTCAGTGTATTACCTATTTTTCTAAAATTTTTGAAAAAGTAAGGGAAATCCAACTTGCAGATTATTTTGATGCTATATAATCCATATTTATGTGCTTTAAGAAATGGACATGGGTGCCAGACCACCTTGCTGAGATTAATTGAAGATTGGCGCACTGCTCTAGACAGTAATCAATACGTTGCAACAATTCTTATAATCTCTCTAAGGTTTTTGACTGCCTCCCCCACGAAATTCTGCTTGATAAATTGTCAGCATATATCACCAAATTCGGTCTCCCTCCTCAAATCATACTAAACAAACCGGAAACAGCAAATTAAGCTGAACAGCATCCTCAGCATCTGGGCTGACATCCAGAAGGGAGTACCACAAGGTTCCATTCTAGGACCTCTATTGTTTAATGATCATTAACGATATTTTTTCAGTTGTGAAATATGGTACCCTGTTAACTATGCTGACGACAACACTGTCTTTTTGTAACCCAAATTATGATAACTTAATAAGTGCCTTGCAAAGTGATTCAATTTAGCTTATTAAATGGTTTAAGATAAACAAAATGCAGGCAAATCCGGATAAATTCCAATTTCTAGCAATTGGTAAAAAAACATTTTCTAGAGACCCATGTAAAGACATTCAAGGCTCATATATCTCGTGTGAATCTACTGTAAAATTACTAGGTATAGATATTGACTATCAATTAAATTTTGATATACACATCAGTAACATCTGCAGGAAGGCATCACAGCAATTAAATATTTTAAAGCGTTTAGGATATTATTTGGATAGACTCAGTAAACTTACTATTTTCCATACTTTTATACTCAGTAACTTTAATTTTTGCCCTTTGGCTTGGCACTTCTGCACAGAAAAAAAATCTAAAAAAATTGAAAAAGTGCAGGAACTAGCACTCTGTTTTGTGTATGATGACTATTCCAGCACATACGAAATGTTACTAGAGAAAGCTCTGATGCCATCCTTACAGATAAGACGCCAAAGAACTATGGCGCTAGAAACATATAAGATTGTAAACAAAATTGCAACTGTATGCTTACATAATCTTAAATGTTAAAGAATCCAAATATTCTTTCAGATATAGCAATATTCTGGATGTACCTTATGTAAAAACATCAACTTATGGTAAGAAAAGTTTTTAATTTGCTGCAGCTGTAATGTGGAACAACCTTCCCTGCCATTTTAGGACTGTATGCAGTTTTTCTCATTTCAAAAGCCTCATTCAGTCCTGGAATGAATCTGAATGTCACTGTTCTGCTTGTAGGTAATTTTTATCTCTGCTTTAAACTGCTTATTTACTTTTTGTTGCTTTTAGCTATGCTTAACTCTATATATATGCTGCGTTTGCATGAGCTAGTGCTTGATATGTTTATGCTTTTAACTGTGTGCTGCTTAAAAATTTGCTTGACTCAGTAGTGCTTTTATTAATATTATTTATTTTATTGTATTTGTGATGTCATTGTATTGTATGAATGCATGTAATATTATGTTTGTCTGTATTCGGTAGAAAGCTCACCAGAGCTTGTGGTTACTGTTACGTATGTGCCTAATAAATAAAGTTTTCGTATCGTAATACAAACAGGGTTACAATACTAATGAATTGAAATTCGACATTCAAAGTCGCTAATAAGGCCCAAATTGGTGTTCTGTCACCCCCAGCTTTTATAATGATACAAATGTCTGATATTTGTTGTCTAGAGTATCTGTTATACTTACCTGTCATCGGATCACAATACAAAAGTTAGATTGTAACACTTATTTTTTTATGAATACTTATACATTGGCAAAAATCGATACCATTCGTTTATACACACTAATATTCTAACTTAAATTAAAATGTATACGTTATTAAATTAAAATGTATACGTTATTTAAGTTATATTGGCAATTATTAATTTACTTGGTAACATCGATCCTTTAATCAGAAATCCACATTTCTGCAGCTTCTTGATTCACCGTTTCATATCTTGCGTACTTTTATACAGGCTACAGTGACGTCAATTCTCGGATACATACGTAACAATGCACGAAACTAACAAAATTTAGTAAGTACTTATAGGAGAAAACGTATTTACGCTCGTCAAAAGACGCATATGTATCTACTGACTATAACCAACCTGGTCCGTCTAGATTGATTGTCAAAGATCAAAGTAAGTTACAAAAATATCCCCATGGCAAAGGGACAAAGACAAATTGAATCTCCTCAAACAGAATACCTGAGCCCAAGAAAGCAAACAGATCAAGATATTAATATGCTGAATCTCACACCTACAAGGATACGTTTTGTTAGAAGAAAACTTCTTCAGGCCAACACTGTAATGGCAGAGGTGAAAGAGTTACGAAAACCCACATCACGCAAGAAACGGAATAACTTGCACAGGATTATATCAGGAAAGATGGTTCGAAAGTACCGGTGCATCACGAACATTAACAAATTTACGGGCCTTTCCCGTAAATCGTTAGTTAAAGTATTTGACAAAGATTTGGTCAACTATATACCAACTGAGAAAAGAATATGCAGGGCAAGGAACATGAGAAATCGTATCATTGAGTTTTTTATGCGGGACGACAACAGCCGTGCACAACCTGGAAAGCGCAAATGCAGACGAGAGTTTTAACGGACTACATCAAGAATTTGTACGACGCCTTCGACCAAAGAATATATTACTGACATCTTTCATTTCTAGAAACACATGCCAATGCATCAATCGGATACATACGTTACCGTTATATTTCCTCTTATTTCAAGAAGACGAACATCTTTTTTTATCTCATTTCACAAATAAAGGTGTTTCAAAAATACTTAAACGTAAATTTATTATCAGAAGCATGAGTAACGAACTCTTAAGATAACTTTAAAATTGTAATGCATACGTAACAATTCATGACTTGTACAAAGTGCTTAATTTTTAGTCCCGAAAGCGTAATTTAGCCTAAACACTGTTTCTTGGCTGTTTAAAAAATATCAATTACCAAAGGAATCGTGTTGTGGAGGTTGTTTATATGTTTTGTTGAAGTTGTTTTTCAATCATTTTTTTAAGGATTAAAATTTTGTCAAAATTTCTAAAATCATATGCTTGCTCTCAAGCAATAAAAATGAAAATTGAGGTAACACCTTTTTTTCTACGGATGTGAAACAACAATTTACGATATACCCTATCAAACTCAACATGGATATACAATCAATAACCACATGCAGATTGTTCAATACAGTATATGGTTTTGAAACGTCAGAATTTTTTGGGTTCTTTTTTCAATAATGATATTGTTATGAAAAAACACTTGCTGTCCTATCAGTGGTGAAAATAATAAAACTTGGAGTCCCATATTTTATCCAGCATAAAAAAGTGTGTCCTATGGCATTTGCACCGGTCCTACCACCCCAATAAATATTGACCGGTCCCTAGATTAAAGGAATTCTTCCAAATTCAAAATAAACTATCATAGTTGAAGTACACTGTTCGACATGCAATTTCCAAAGAATCTATTTTTAATCAATTAACAAACCAAAAACACCACGCTTCCTGACATCAAAACACACAAAAAGCTTAACACCAGACATAAAAGTCAGAACTGAAGGTATTGAAAAACTACTACAAAAAACTTAATCCACCAAAGGCTTCGAGACAAAAACAATGGGCAAAACTTATTACAGTAATGTACCAAAAATTCCTTTGACGAAGAACATACAGATTGGCTAAACGCCAACATATAAGCATATTTAAAAAGGCGATAGACACGCTATAGAAATCTGCAGGTTAGTATCACTGACATCTGTACAATTCAAAATACTGTAGAATGTTATCTGTAAACTCATGATAAAACATTACGTGAAACGTAGAAATATCGAGTGCTCACATCAATAAACAGGATCAAGACTTAGTACAATTACTAGTCATCATGCAAGAATGTATGCATTAATACTACGGTTGGCTCCAAACCAATATAGCAATCATGGATTTCTCCAGAACATTTGACAACGTACACACTCCAAAACTGCTACACAATCTCAGAGAATACGGAGTTAGAAGGTCATTTATTAAATGGCTTCAATGTTTCTGACACAACGCAAAATGAGTGTAGTCAGCGGTGGTGGGAAATCAGAAGAAGCCACGGTCGACTCCTGTGTACCACAATTAACAGTACTGGGCTTATTATTCTTCCTTTGTCATATCAATGACCAAGATGCGGTTAAGTCTACAGTCAAACTCCAGATGACTGCCTTCTTTACAGGAACATCAAAACACAAATCTACAACATCCGTCAAGAAGACCAAGGACTTCTATAAATATGGACAAGAAATTGGGGAATGCGAATCGATGCAAAAAATGCTTCATCCTTAGGAAACCAAACAAAAGTCACAAATATTTCACTTTGGACAGTCATGTACTACAACAGTACAGGACAAAGCGTACCTTGGCCTACAAATACTTGTATCAGATGACCTAAATTGGTACGCACATATCAACAATACTGATATTAAAGCTAATTCAACCTTTGACGTTGTACAGAGGAACCTAGTACGATCAATAATGGAGCATGGATCAATAATATGTGATCCTTACACAACAAGCATTGTCAAGAAGGTAGAAAGGATCAAGAGTAGAGGAGCCAGCAGAGACGAAGTCGTGGTCACTAAATTTATGATAGACTTTGAATTAGAAAGATTGAATTTCAGAAGGACTAGTCCGCTGTTGATATTTCTTTACATCTTTTTCTTTCATATCGGATCTATTTGTGTTCGTGTTTTTTTGTGTTTGATTTGTTTGTTTGTTTGAATGGTGTGAACGCCATTTTTAGCAATTTTGCAGTTATATCATGGAATCTAATTTTATGTTTGCCGGATTACCCCGCAAAAACCCCCGACCTGCGGTAGCGAAACTGACAATCCTTGTCGCACTTAGAAACTTGCAGTAGAATAAACATAAAATATGAAACTGACGTTACTGAACAAAAAAGTAATATAATCATTGAAGGTGATAACTGACTTACAATTCCGGTCCATGAAGTATAACCTGACACTCCACATGAATACACAGAAAGTAAACTTCGTACTTATACTAAAATTGATGAACATCTATAATTCAGAAATGACTGATTCATATACTTCAAACAACTCTCACTAATACTTGAGAATGCAAGAACATCAGGAGGTATAGCTATTGGGTTTAGAAAAAGTTTGACAAATTAACAAATTATTTTAAACAATAACTCTGAGTTTGTGCCTTGGTTCAAGCTTTCATCAAATTTCATTGCTCTGGATGACTATGTTATGTTAGGAGATTATATTCCCCCAGAATTTACTAAATACTCTTCAAAAGATGCGTTCGACGAAATAAGTAACGACGTAAGAAGTTTTTGATTGATTGAATGGATGTCTGCTTTACGTTCAGCGTGCAATATTTCAACCATATTCAGGACGAGAATGTGGACTGCTACTGGAAAAGTATGGATTATTGGGTAGTGGCGCTGATCCTGTTGGAACTTGATAAATCGTTTTTGGTTTCAACATTTATCAGCACACAAGGTTTTCAGTACGTAAAGATAAAATGTTCAGTGTGGCAGGGTGAACTGCAAAAGGCGAATGAATATATTTTACAAAATTTCATTATGTTATGTCTCGAAAAAAAATATATATAATACCATAGACTTAATTGACCTCGATTATATATTGACAAAAAATCAAAAACAATAAAAATATCTTAAAATATATTTTTCAGTTAAATCATATTTTATTAAATACTGTAGAAACTGACTGTTTGAATCAGAAACAGACTAGAAGACTAGCCTTTAAGTCTTAGGAATGTAACATGTAATTCAAATCTATCTATCCCCTTTCTTTCGATTTTACGTAATAAAAAAGCACATCAATAGAATAGTTATATGTTTTATAAGGAGCTTATTCACAGAGTGATACACGAGAATTATGACATATCTCCGCATACCAGGTGTATTTGTTACCCATAAAAATGTCGAAACTAATTGCACAAGTAAAACCACCATTAAAAGTGGAAGGTTCTCCCGATTTATCACGATGATTTTAAATGCAACAATAGGATAGATAAATTCATTTATTTCTACTATATTCTATTTTGTTCACAAATGGACGCATATTCACATCTCTCCGTATACCAAGAGTAAACATTGCTCCCCCAATTGTTCGCTACACAGGTAGTAAAGTTATTACGAGTAACAGGTCCTGGAGGCTCCCAATTGTTAGCTACACAGGTAGTAAAATTATTACGAGTAACAGGTCCTGGAGGTCCCAATTTTGGTATGCGTTCTGCAAAAGTTAGCCATTGCCAGATTGATGCGGAATCTTGTCCGCTCAGCCAGTCCAATCCAATATTCTGTATAATCCCCTTCAAGAAAAACTGACTTGAACTATAGTTGACCAAACTCAGTGTTAATAATGAAATGTAACTAACGCTTAATTGTAGTAAAATAGTCAGAAAGATTGTATAATTGTGTACCGGTATTTAAGAAATTATTAGAAGTCATTATTGTTACCTTAAAAATCTAAACATATCGAGGCGTAATTAAAAGAAGAACAAATCCCAATTTCAAAATTACATAGACATGGCCAACAGAACTCAGGAAAACAACAAGCAGCAAAAAACATACATGAAACAAATAAGAAATGTGAGCAGAATTCTAGTCATATTGATGAAAACATGTCAACAACAATAAATAAACTTGAGGATCGGATGGCCAGAAAATGTTGACCGCAAAATGTGAAGTTTTGTGTAGAGACATAGAATTTAACCTTTTGTAGAAGCTTTAAATCACCTACTCTTTTTGATGAAAACTACAAAAGGAATATGTAACTCTCCAAACAAATTAATGTCTACTGTAAAACACTCCTTCCGTATTATAAGACGCCCTAACGAGGGAGCCTCTTATTCTCGATATGTTTGCACACTGATTATCTCTATAGGTTGAGTCATGGGAACTACTTTCCAGTAGATAGATCTCTTTTGATCAAAGGGTGATATCAGATTTACCTAGCCTATATTATAACACACGTCATGTTACATACGGTTATGAACTGTACATTATCCAAAAATATCCGTACACATTTGGGTGAACTGTATTGAAAGATCTGTTTTAAATCTTTTACAAGTGATTATCCACATCGGTAAGATAAATTTCAAAGTAGACTTTAAAAACTACATTATTAAGTAGACACCTGTTTGATTCAGTGTATAATTTTTTAAAGCAAGTTCCTTCAGTTGACTATCCAATACTACAAGACGGGCAGCACATCTCGATAGGGTAGCATCCCATGTATTGTCGTCATTATACAACTTTATGCAAAAGTCTATTACGGCAATGTATCTGTAGCCAGGTGTTGGGCATTCTACAATTGCAATGTTAGATAAGATGTATACGTGTTATTGAAGATATTAAAGCTATAAAAACTAAAAGTAATTAACCAGCTGATAAATTGAATAAAATATATGAACGTAAGCGACGAGCCGTAAAATGTCATGCCTTTTCTCTAACGGAGGTAAATAAAACAGTTTAAAAAATATAATGTGCTTAACCATACTTATTTGTTCGCAGTTTTGTTCAAGAAATCCTTCAGCACAAATGCAACTTGCAATTCCTTTTGAGTTGTGCACGTTCCGCCATTTAAACAGGTTAGGGATTGGCATGGATCTAAGAACGCAGAAAATAAGATCATCAAATTTGAATAAAAAATAGAAAAGTGTACATGGAACAGTCTACAATTATTGAAAACAACAGGACAAAAAAAAATTCCCACTGAAATAAGACCCACGAACCAAAAAAAAAAAAATAAAAATAAGTAACCCAAAGCCAATAAAATTAATTTGAGCACTCAGTTGTTCGGAACGAGTAAGCAGTGTGTACCCCTTATTAGACATCATCGAGTTCCTCTAAGCTATATTGTTGAAAAAGTCGAATCCAGGAGTATGAAAAGATAACTATGGCTCAAAAACATTTTCTAATCCCATTTCGGAGTCAGATTTCCCATAACGATTAACAAAGTCGCCTGATAAAGGCCGTAGAGCTTCTGAAGACCCATCAACCTAGGTGCAACAGATCCTGTTTGAATGGCTTATTGGTGAGCATCCGCGTCCGATCTAGAAAATTGGAATAGCGATCGCATGATGTGTTATGAAAGTAATTACCATACTAGGTAGCTGATAATGATATTGGTTTCAAAAGAAATTCGACAATTGGGAATTTAAAATCATCACGCTTGTAGTAGAGCTTAGTCTTGAGTTTTCCCTTTTAGTCAATTCGAAGAAGGTCTAGGTTAGAGACCGACCTAATTTGTTTGGTAGAATTAATCATTTCAAGCCTTATATTATTTAGAAATAGTAAGTAGTCGCCGAACCTAAAAGTAATACAGTGACAAAACAGCTATTTAGCAAAAGGTGAAATAAACAGACTAGGTTAAAGTCTATCGTTTTTCCTCAATAGACGTTTGAGAAAGGAATGGAAAAATGTTTTGTAGGAGAAGGGGCACTATTTGTACCATTGAAACGTCAACAATCTGTTTACAAATAAGCCCTCTAAACATTATATATATCTATAAGTCTTTTATAAACAAGGTGCAGCGTTATATAACATAAAAACAATTATACAAAATAAGTGTCACATAATTACGAAAATCTAGCGCTTAGTAACAAAAACAATCTTGAAAAGTCTCATGATGGATGAAAGCGCTAGATTTTCGTAATTGTGTGACACTTATTTTGTGTAATTGTTTTTATGTTATATATATACGTCTACAAATTAAGCTCGACGCTGTTATAATTAGATTTTTAACAATGTCAAATTTAGCTTACTCTCAGCGGGATTCCAACTCACACCGTTGTGACACTGGCACCAATTCGCAAGCGGTCTAGACCCCTCGGCCAAAACCGCTATATAAAAAATATAGCTTCATTAACCGGGGTGAATCGAAGACATAGACATGGTACATATATACTGGCGTGTTACGATGGAATTTTCGTAACCAAACGTATTAATCCGACAGTAATATATATATAATGTCCATTGCCAAATCTAACATTTTACTTTTATTCTTCAACGTTATTAATCTTTTCATTGTACTAAAAGATCAGCCTCTTACTACATCTGTGATTGTAGATTTCAGCAACATAGCAGGGATTGTAATATAAAGCTGTGAGTAAGTTTTTATTGCTGTAACATTAGAAAAAAGACTCTGAACTTTAATTAGATGTCGACTTGGTCTTTTGATTGTTTTAGTAAGAACACCTTGCAAATCCTGCCATGTAACGCTGTTTGCACGGATTTTTGTGTAATGTTTAGGTATCCATTACAAGGATGAGAAATCGCTGTCATTAACTTGAATAGAGAAAACAAATGAACCTAAACGATTGTATGTAAGAAAAACACTGTTAAATATTTCCTGGAATTAATTACAATGTTTGTTTTGTTTCTGAGACAGAGTAGACAGTTTATAATATTTTAAATCAAAATTCGCTTACAGTCCTGTCCACAAATCCTTTAACGCAAATGCAACTTTCGATTCCTTCTGAATTCGTTATACAGGTGTCACCATTTAATCATGTTATAGATTGGTGTGGATCTAAGAAGGCAGATATTAAGCATATTTGAATTATAAACGATCATGGTACTTGATATATTTTAATTGGAGTGTAAACAAGTAGAAGAATATACATATAAAGCTAAAAATAATTTCTAAAAATTTTTATACAGAGAAGCTGATATTGCATAAAATACAATTAAATTGCTGTAATTATCAAATTTGCTTATGGAAAACACATACTTACGTCTAAGACTCTTCCCATAACCACGTTCTTCTTATGGCAAACATGCATACGCCGAAGACTCTACCTATAACCATGTTCCCTATGGCATTTCCCATAGTTGCTGTGTCCGTTTGCTTGTCGTTTAGGAATCGCTTTTAAATATGCCGCAGAAAACAATTGGGAAACATTCGAACACATTTAAAAAAAAATATTAAACATTTTTCTGTACTTGATTGATTGATTGATTGGATGTTTGCTTTACGTCCAGCAAGTTAACAAACAATAAATCAATGGAAAAAGGGGTCGAATGGGACACAGAGAACACAATTGTGACTACCACTGGAAAAGTACGGAGTATTTGGCAGGGTCGGAGAATTAAGCCTTTTCTAGCGGCTATCATGAGCCTACTCTTAATTTCGAAATCTACAAAAGGGGTCTTTATCGTGCAAGGAGCGTGGCACTCTCCAAACACGTTTCCCGCGGCCATGCTTTCCGTATTATGACCTGACAAACCCCCCCCCCAATGAGAGGGTCTCCCCAATAAGCCACCGGGGACGCGCTGAGCGCTCTGTGGATAGAGCACTGCGAACCATTCCAGTATGGTCCCAGTTCTGATACTAAAATATGTAATATACTTTTGTAATACAGAATGCGTACAAGGTGTTAATTTGTTTTAGCGAAAAGCTTTAAAAAGATATCGGAAAAATTAAATAGCAATTGTTTTATAGCTGAACGATATTGTTAGGAGAGCAATACAGAACAAGGCCTTTTTTATGTTCAAAAACCTTGTACCAAAGGTCCTTCCGAGCGTTGAAAGTAATTTGTTCTTTGGTTAAAAAATCTAATTTTCAAAACCAATATTCATCTGTAAACATGAACATTCGCAACGATATATTTTCTTGAACATATATCGGTTACGCGGAGTGATAAAATACTTTAAAAAATATAGAATATTCTTGGTTTAATGTTTCACTATTTATAATTATGTAAAGATATAATTTATAAGGAAATTGCAATTAAAGAAAACACGAACTATTGAAATTCTCTATTTTAAAAAAGTCCTACCGTCTCCTTTTTGGAGAATTTGCAGCATCATAACTAAACCCACTTTGAAAAGAATTATTCTCATTCTTACAATGAACTCTGATGTCGTACGATATTTGTATGCTACTTGTTACAGATTTTTGTTGCCAATGTTGCAGCTTTATTGCGGTGTTGAAAGTGTTAACCAAGCAAATGATAAGTGTTCCGTACCTATATTTCAAACCAATGATACTGACTTAGTTGACGTGTCACGTGCATCATCCTAGAAATCAAAATGCTGCTGACATTGTTTTTAATTTGACAAATACAATTTTAACACCAATTATGCAACGTCACCGTCGACTTTTTTAGTTTGGATTGCGACAAGAAAAATAAACATTTTCAACTAAGGTGGGTAATTTAGATTACTAATGAAACGTTTCTTTCCTACATGTGCTTAACAATATTTATATTTGTATCATTCAACTTATTGTATTACATACTTGTTCTAATTGCCAGCAATCTGTTCACATGACTGGAGCAGTTTTTTGACATATTTACATATTGTCACATATATTTGGCTAACATAAAAAGCGTTTATTATTAAGCCGTCAGTAGAGATTGCTTGATCTTGGATGTTTGCTTTACGTTCGAAGAGCAGTATTTCAACTTTATTCAGAACGACAGCAAGTAAAAAATAATAAATCAACAGGCCAGAAAGGACCTTTGGGACAAAAACTGTGACTTCCACTGGATCAGTATGGAGTATATAACCGTTTTTAGTGGCGATAATACGCATATTTTTCTCGAAATCACCAAAAGGTGTATTTATCGTGAATGGAGCGTGGAAATCTTTAAGCACGTCATCCACTATAAATGGAAGTTAAGCTTTTCACACTTTAACCTGATGCTGATAACAAGATGTCATACCTATCCAGCTCCTGCTGACGTAACGATGATGACCATTTCAGTATGGTCCTAGTAAGCAATAAACTGAGCCACATGTTATTGCATAAATAAAAAATACATGCAAAAATAATACCCGACTCAGATATAAAGTTTTACATTTACAGTCAACCCGCCAATATAAAATTAGTTGATTTCATAGAAAAGAAATCCCCTTTTTCAATATAAAAGATAAAAAAACTTTAAATATCAACATTTCAGTGGCAATTCCGAGAGCAATTACTCCTACATGGGGTTAAAACATTTGTAAAAGTGTTGGTAAGACAAAAGCAAAAATTAAAACTGAAGAGATATATTTAAAAATAGATGTTTATTACATCTGCTAAATGTTCTCTTCGAAATCGATATATGTTTGTAAATTGGTTTAAATTGTTTAACGCCACTTGCAGCAATTTTTCTGTTTTACTCTGGCATCCAGTTTTTTTAAAGGAGGAAGCAACGTAACCGGAGAAAATCCCTGACCTTCGGTTTGAAAAGTGGCAATTCTTATCAATTAAGATTGGAGTCGAGTAAACCATACCTGAAGTAAGACTCGAACCTGCAACCTCAGGTCTATTTCGAAGAGTGAATATTATACATTAATTTATTGACTTTGATAAAGGTTAATACCTGGTTTTATCAACCCTGAACAAATTATATCCACCGAGCCAACGGCGAGTGTGGATATTATTTTTGAGGGTTGATAAAACCAGGTATTAACCTATATAAAAGTCGATGAATGTTTAATTATATGACTATTTTTACTTTTACACTGGAACTCTTTAATAAAAAAGGATAACAATAAAAATTTATTTCAACCATAACAACAGTAGGCTATCACATTTTAAATTGAAATATTCACATTTTCCAATTAAAATTTATAGTAATATTAGAGCAATTATGAAAAATTGGCAAAAACAGTTCCTGTTCATTGACAGTTGCAAAACTTGTCTGCTGCTCGTCAGCCATTTTGAACCAATGTCAACAAATAGAATGTTTTAAAAGAATGATTTTGATTGGCTGATGTTTTTAATTCAACCAATCAAATTAATGCTTGTTTCACCATTGTTGAATTCTATTTTTAACTACTGAAAAGTGATAAATTATTCTATTTTTAGCTACTCAAAAGTCAAAACTTCTATATCAGTCTATTTTTATCTACTTTGAGGTTAATACACTGTCTGCATAATACTTTTCATGATACCATGGGCCAATCAAAATTAAGATACATGTTAGTAATATAATAATTAAATATGATCACAAGTGCAGTAGAACGCATCAGATTAAAGAAGTGTGTCACGGCACGAGTAATTGATTATATCGTTTATTACATTGGAGAATATTTAATATATCGTCGAGCATTTTGCGGAATTTTGTTCTAAAGGTTACTGCGCGTCAATTTTTTCTAGCGACGTGTTTAGGACATACATTCTGACGTCACTTGCAGGGAGTGAAAGAACTAATTTTATTTCACACGTGCTTTACCGGAATTGTTTTTACTGGGAAATCACGGTATTTCATTGCTATCAATGTAATTATATGTCTTTCTACATTTTAAAAATAATTTGGCACTTTATAGGATTTCTTTGATAAATTGATTGAATCAATGATTGTCGAACGTCCAATAATCCGTATTTAAGCTATATTAATGACACGAACAAGTTACCAAACTATAGATCAATTGAAGAAATGAGATGAAAAAATGGGACTTTTGGAGCACCAGGTATCACTATTGATCTGTATAGCAGCTCTTGTTGTCTGTATTGTCATTTGAATGCCTTTTGGATTGCGAGTTCTTGTCTATTCTATGTGTTACCTCGTTACTTGTCATGTGATATTTTGATAAAACTATTATGTAATTTTAGAAATATGATCTTATTTTGTTTATTTTTTTACTATGTCACTCTACACTTCTAAAAAAAACTTTAAACCTTTCCACAAATCAGTGTGTAATTCTGATAAATTAAAATTAAATGCAACTTATCCTATATAAAACAATCAGAAATGATAATACAGTGAACCCTCGTTACAACGACATTCGATTTAACGGAATATTCGACATCCGACAGGATTTCAGTGGGAACAAACGTGTCCTCGTGTTGTTTATGCTCGATACAACGACATATTCGGTTTCCGACTCCGACTTCGTCTGTCGGTAACAAATATACCAAAGCTAGCATAAAATAATTCGTTACAACAACAAATTATCAAGATTTACCTGTGAAAGGTTATGTTTGTCCAGAGAATTTATTTTTCTAACGGTTAATTGCACAGGTGAACACCTGTTACTATTGCGTAATTAACCTTGCGTGACATTTCCGTTACAAAACTAATCGATGATAGGGATATGGCTTCATTAAAAAGGTGTCAAAGGCTATTTAATATTTAAATCTTCAAATATTTCAGAAAATTATTGGCTTAATTACAAGTGTGTTAGCGGCACATCAGAAATAGGATAATTACCGAAAATCGGTCTAGTGGAAATAATCATAACTTTTACAATTAATTTTGTTAAAAAAAAGAAAAAAAGGTTTTTAATTAAATATCGGCAAGAAAACAAGCATTTAATTATTTTTTTGTTATTAAGCTTGGATATTGAACAGACTTATAAAACGATTTTCAATAGACGCAAATAAAAAAGGGAGATAATCAAAGTACAAAAACACAAATTCATTATAACAGCAAATTCAGTTTAACGTCAATAATGGCCCGGAAACTAACATGGTCGTTGTAAAGAGGGTTGACTGTAATTGCACTACAAAACACTTTAATAAGGAGATAATGGGTACAGGAGGAAGATAAACGACCAACAAAAGAACAACTAGCATGAGTACCGCACAACAAAGTTGTTTATTAACAACTTAGACAAATTCAAGCTCATAGATGGGGTTTTATACAGAGAACCTAATAAACAACAGAAAAACGACTATATTCCAAACGTCCCTGAAATTAATCCACGACGAAATATGACTTCCGGAAAAAGACTGTCGCTCGTCCAAAATTGTTTCATTTAGTATGCCACGACACAAGTCATCAATAATTGGATCTTTAATTGCATGCGTCGAAAACAATAACCAAGAGGAAGCAACACTGGTTAACACCAGGACATCCCAAACGCATCACTTGTATGAGTAGACTACCTATCTTTGGAAAGATCTAAAGGTGGATGTGATGAAACCCTGGTAATAACGGATTACTCACAGGAATCAGATCCACAGCGGAAGCTTTCTCTTACAACTTTAATGTCTATTATGATTTATCTAGACGTATACATTTAGACCAGGGCCGAACTACGTATAATCATCCTATGGGCAACGGACTTCCAGAGGTTCAATAATGCTTTGTTGGATATGCTTTGTACACTACTGACAACGCAGAATAGAGATGGGAAATCTCATGTCGCTAGCCTGTTCATGCGTACAACTGTACCAATCATGAATTGAGAGGATATGCTCTTGATAGAAATTATGAATCTGTAAGAACAAAGATCACACAGACCATTTTGTAGATTGTCGAAAATGTTGCATAAAAGTATTTGTCGAGGATGTCATTGAAAGAACACAGAAAATGTTACATGACGTTATTTTATTTTTTGTATGTTTTTAAACCTTCGAGAGCCATTTATCACACTGACATTGCGATTGCCAAGAAAATCCTTAGTTACACGTGTGGCCGAGCATTATCATGCTGAAATAACTCCCTCTGTCCGTTGATAATAAGCAGCAAGTGTGTTGTCAGGTTATATCTTTATAACGATCAGCCGTCAAACTAAAAATGATGCTAAACAAATTTTTCTTCCGATCATAAGATGTTGCCGACCACAACATGACTCTTTCACCAACGTATCTGTCTTTTTCCTGTTCGCAGACTCAATAGAACCGCCCATGTTAAAGTCACTTCACAAGATTAAACGTTCACGTTTTTTGCTAGAAACCTTGACTTATTACTGAACCATATTCACGCCAGTGTCTTAGCAACCCCACTTTGTGACTGAACATCCTGAACAAGGCTGATATTTGAAAAATTTTCCACTTTTAGCATGCAGCATTTCATGATGCAAGTACAAATTACTTGATGCATTCATGGGTTTTAAACACGATGGCGTACACGGATGATTTTATTACACTTTGCACGTAAGACACGTGTTCAGTTTGTCTACAGCATGTGGTGACAAGCACTTTTTGTATTAAAGATCACTTCCAGATTCCGTTCTTGTTAATTATGTAATTAAAATATACATCCATGAATGAATTACAATGTTTTTATTTTGAAATTAGTACTCTTAAGTTAATTGCAATGTTTTGGGACCATTCTATGAAGGTTCACAGTGCTCACAACTGAGCTTCCTAGCGCGTCCACAATTGGTGGATAGGGGACGCCGGTTCGATGGGGGTTGCCAGGTCATAATGCAGAAAGCCTGACAGCGGACTCAGTGCGTGACGTGTTTGGAGTGTGCCACGCTCCTTGCACGATAAAGACCCTTTTGTA
Organism: Limnoperna fortunei; assembly: GCA_944474755.1. NCBI lineage: Eukaryota > Metazoa > Mollusca > Bivalvia > Mytilida > Modiolidae > Limnoperna > Limnoperna fortunei. Next base: position 65,302,900 of record OX104122.1, on the reverse strand, counting down.
GATTTCGAAAAAAGAGTAGGCTCACTGTAACCGCTACAAAAGGCTAAATCCTCCCCCTATCCAATACTTCATGCTTCCACTGGCAGTAAAAATGTTGTTCCTTGTCCCATTACCCCTTTTTCTGTTGATTTATTGTTTGGTAACTTGTTTTCGTTCTGAATATAGCTGAAATACTAAGCAAGCATTAAATCAATCAATTTGTATTAATAGGAATAATTATTATTGTTAAAACCGTTCGATACAGAACTCTTGTTGCACAATCAATTTATCGTTATAACAATCTTGAACAGGTAATATCAGGCGCTGAACCAGGAATAAGTGTAAGGGAAGGGGGCAAGGTGCTTCAGGAACCTGGTAGGAGATCAGGTGGGAGGGGGCGAAACCCATAAGATTTTAGGATATTTTAACCAATTTTGATAATGAAAAGTATCAAAAAACTTTTTATTCAAACTCGGACAATCGTTTCACGATATTTGGTCGAAGTTAAGGGGACGCGCCGGTACGCACAGAATATCATATTACACTTTTTAGAAAGTATTATAACCCACCAGATAATATGACTTTTGATCAATAATGTAGGCAAAATAGCTCAACAGTTCAAACAAGCACAATTATGATGGACAATTAACAAGAATTGTTATTGTATTCCCCCAAGAAATGTTAGGAACCATTTTTCCTCGTGTGTGTTTTGTAATGTACAAAGAATATATTTATTTAATTAAACATTATGTTACTTTAAACTTTATGGCAGGCATTCATTATGACGATTGTGTTTTTTGTTTAGTGTATCGTACCAAACGTCACAATTATCATTTAACGTCAGTTTTAGAAATTTTAAATAGTCTATATCCACAGAAGCGATTGTATTTCTATTATAATTACTATTCGTTTTGCATACATTTCTTCTAGGAAATCTGACTAAATGTATTGCTGTAGAATGTACGCTTTTATTTCGTATTTGATTTTTTTTATTGTTTTTTTTGTTTGAATGGTGTTTTAACGCCACTTTCAGCAGTTTCAGCTATATCATGGCGTCCAGTTTTTTATTGGGGGATGAAACCGGAGTACTCGGAGAAAACCCCCGACCTGCGGTAGGAAAACTGGCAATCCTTTGAATTTTTTTATCCTAAAAACACATCGCATCTATGGCTTATGTTCGACCCACACTATTTAATGGCGTTCATGTTCCTTTTTTTAGTTATTCGTGATGTCTTCCTTGTTTTACTCTTCTCTCTTTAAATTTTGATTTAAAAATTTTCAGCGTGTCGCAATATATGCATTTCAAGAGCTATTCAAAGTCAAATTATGGTGCTATGCAAGTAATCACTGCCTTCTGTTTTTCGGGAACATTCAAATCTACAGGAGGTTTTCGTGTTTCGTGTGGCATGATTTCTTATGTACATTTGGTATTGTCTTAATTATTGCATTCGTTATTTGAACTTGATATATAAAAATGTCCCCAATACTGTCTTGTGGTAATGTTATGGGAAATAAGAGGTTAAGATTTGCGTGGCATTTGTTTTAAGGATTGACTGCAATGTGTATTTTAATGATGGTGCGACCTGTCATTCTCAAAATTAAATATATTGATTGATTGGATGTTTGCTTTATGTCCAGCGACCAGTATTCAGGGCAAGAACAAGTCAAGAAATAAGCAATACCGAGGAGTTATCCAAAAGCTATGTCAAAGACAGACAAAACCATGTTGAAACAAAATTGGGGGACAACTGCAAAACAAATAACAATACAAAACACCTATATTTTGCAATTGATCTGCAGTGAAGAACATAATACGATATGGAAAATATTAAACACAAAAACTTCATTTTTGTTTATATAACGTTGAGTGGGTTATGTTGGTCATAGTCCAAAAGATTGTATAATCACCTTCAAGAGAATAAGAGCATCTGAAGCTATAATAGACAACAAACATGTTTGTGATAGTATTGAAGAATATAACCTACTTCCACTTAGTTGTAGTAAAAAGGTAAAAGATTGTTACAAACCATATGCACTGCACAACAAAATTAATAAGTTATTTCTATTACCTTTGAAATAAATGTGTAAAAACCGAAGAGTAATGAAGAAATAACAAATTCGTTGCTAGTCTCGGGGACAAATCAATCAACAAACACTCAAAAACAAACATTTATTAAAGAAAAAAGCCTAAAGAACACCTTTTATTAGTTGATTAGCTGGTTAGTTGGTTCCATAAAGTCAAGAAAGCAATTTTAAAACTATATTCCGAACAAGATAACAAACTATAAATCATCTTGGGAAATGGAATGGACCAAAAGGACAGACAATTTTGACCGTACACCAGAAAAGTGGAATATTGGGTTGGTGCACTTAGAGAAGCGTTTGAAAACCCTCTGATCAAGCCTTGGGAACACAGTACCAGAAATATTTTGTAAAAAGATATGAAATATGACATCAAATTTTCTAAAAGGTTGATCAAATCTTGCTTTTCTAGTAACACAGTGTATGCTATTAATTTTGTGAGGCAATAAACGAAAGGATTTATCTGTTAGTTAAACGAAACAATCCTAACTGTCTGTAAAAACTACGAGAAAAGAAAAAGGACACAACGAAACAACAAAAGCCGAAAATAGCACCTTCTTTATCCGATAATACCAACTCAGAAGTACAATGATTGTCAACACCAGCAAGTTTATGTGCCCAGTTAATTGCATAGTACGATTCATTAATTAAACTAGACGATTTTCCTAAATCTGACAGATTAATTAAGTATAAAGCAACGTGAAAATCTGATGCTGGAAGTGAATTAATATGATAACATACACACCAATTACACCATCTGTTGGACACATTTTTATAACACTTTCAGGTGTTTTCAGCCTTTGAGTTCAAACAAAATTCAGGCAGTCTCTGAGCTAATGATGACAGTTCAGAATTTATTGATTTTTTCTCTATATCACGCCCTCTGCCAATATTAAAAACTGCTACAAAAATAAGTATCTAGCTAAGACAATATCAATTAAGCCGACATGTAAAACAATATATGTTTGGTTACTAATATCCATACAAAATTTATCGTTATAGCTTCATTGACCATGTCAACACAATATCATACTGATATTAGGACCATGTAAAAAAATAATCAAGGCCAGATAAATGCAGTATAAAAACGATACTAGAACAGTCCAAATAATTTTATCTCTAAAATCAACATGCCACTATATCTAAAGCGATAATAGGGCCGTGTGAATAATGACCTCAATAGGCTTTCAATCCAACAGCTAAAATAGGCGAACAAAATAACTCTTTCCCAAAAATGGAATTCGGATTATTGCCTTTAACAAGTATACCAGAGACAGTTTTGAACTCTAAAACATCAACCACATAATTTCTATAACACATATTCTCATCAAATATGACCGGCCAATGTACAATCAAAGTACCATAAGCTTTGCAACACATCACGTGTTTAATAGTTCTCAAAACTAGAAACACTGGAGGCACCAACCAATTATTTTCTGCCCTCCAGTTTTGAGTGAAAGCATCAATAGCTTCGGCCCCAGGGTTCCAATACAACAAATTGAACCGTTTAACTTTCTGTAATTCCCAAACTAATCCACAGTATGTGGATCCCAAATGGTATAAATAAAATTAAAGAATTCGACTGACACACCCCAGTCTTCATGGTCTATCATCTAATTAATATAGTCATCTTTCAGATTGTCTGTGCGTGGAATCCACTGAATATCTACTGATATACAGCTCTGACTACATACAGAAAAAATGGAACGTGCTAACACTTGTAGTTCGTTTTTCATACTCCCCGATCTGAAAATCTTTACACAACTTTGGTTATCTGTAAACCATTTAATAGATTTCCCTCGAAAAAAAAGTCTTTAAAAGATATCAAAGCTAATTCAATCGCTTTCATTTCACGCCATGTCGAGCTTTTAACCCTTTCAGTATCATTCCACGTATAATGGAAAACCATAGTATCTATGTCAACAGTATAAGCACCAGCTGCACGCTCACTTGCGTCTGAATAAACAACCGCAGAAGAGCGACTGCAAGACCCTAATTTCTTATACTTTAATTTTGCTACGTGCTCCAACCAAAACTCCAGTTCGCCTTTAACCTGGTCTAAAAATTCAATACTTAACAAACTGTCCCAATCTGATCTAGATTCGATAACCAATGACAATAACAAGTCATCAGCCTCGTAACGTTACCTATTACAAATGACATTGATATTATCCTACCTGTTACCTGAGCTAACTTCCTGGCTGTAAACAAAGGAAAAGTAAACAAAACTTCTTTTAGAGAGTCAATCAAATCATTTAATCGTCTTTCGGGTATGTATAAAGAAAATGTTTGACAATCCCATACAATACCAAGCCATTCAAGACTTTGCATAGGTGTAAATATCGACTTTTCTTCATTAATCAAAACACCAGCCTTCAACAAAGACTGTTTCATAAAACTTGAATCCTTTTCACAAGAATTGTAATCAGGACTCATTCCAAACCATCATCTAGGTACAATACTATATTAATAGCGGGGCCTCGGTGGCCGAGTGGTTAAGGTAGTTCGTCTACTATTGATCACGTGGTCTGTCAACACTGAGATTGCAGGTTCGATTCTCATTGCAGGCAGGGTATACTCGACTCTAATCTTAATTGACAAGGATTGCCAGTTTTCCTACCTCAGGTCGGGGGTTCTCTACGGGTATTCCGGCTTCCTCCCCAAATAAAAACTGGACGCCACGATATAGCTGAAAAATTGCTGAAAGTGGCGTTAAAACACCATTCAAACAAACCAACAAATATATTAATAGCACTCTTTAAAGAGGCGCTTTTTCATATGAAACTAAATAAAGCTCCCGGGTTAGATGGGTTAACTGTAGAATTCTACAGGAAGTTTTGGGAAAAGTTAAAACTCATTTTAATCAAAGTATTTAATGCCGGATATAACGACGAGAAACTTTCATATTCTCAAAGAACAAGTATATTATCTCTATTATCTCTGTTATTCAAGAAAGGAGATCCACTAATGTTAAATAATTATCGCCCAATATCTCTTTTGAATGTAGATCTTAAACTCCTTTCAAGTGTTCTTGCAAGACGTATTAAAATCGTCTTGCCGAGAATAATTAATGGAGATCAAACAGGCTACATTAAAAACAGATTTATAGGCTTTAATCACAGGCAAATACAAGATGTTATTGATTACGCTGATCAGTATAATATAGAAGGAGCAATTGTGTTTGTTGACTTTTCGAAGGCATTCGACTCGTTAGAATGGGGCTTCATGTTCTCAGTTTTAAAATATTTTGGATTTAATGATTCGTTTATTAGATGGGTAAGAACATTATATAGCGAGATACAAACATGTGTTTTAAATAATGGGTGGATATCGGAAACATTTTTCAACTCAAGGGGTGTGCGTCAAGGATGTCCATTGTCTGCTCTTTTATTTGTTTTGTGTGTCGAAATTATGGCATCTAGGATTAGACAGAACGAAAACATTAAAGGGATAGTGATTAAAATAGATCGAGTTAAGCGAAGTATAAAAATATCTCAATTAGCAGACGATACAACGTTATTCTGCAATTCAGGCAGAGACGTTGAATTGGCTATGAATGAGATTGAAATCTTTGGGACATATTCAGGCTTGAAACTAAATAGAAATAAAACTGAAGGGCTATGGATAGGAAAATTAAAATCGAGCAGAGATAAAATTGCTGGAATTACCTGGGGTAATGAAGCTGTTAAAGCACTTGGAATCTACTTTGGGCACGATAAAAACAAATGTGAAAAACTAAATTGGAATAATAAAATTGAAAAAATGAATAAATTGTTCAATGCATGGAAAAAGAGAAAACTTACGTTAATTGGTAAAATTTTGATAATTAAGTCTTTAGTTTTACCAATATTTACATTCATTGGAATATCTACTGTAGTACCGGAAATATATATTAAAGAAATAGAAAAACAGTGCTATAGATTTATTTGGGATGAAAAGCCAGACAAAGTGAAAAGAAACTTTATTATTAATCCATATGAAAAAGGTGGTATTAATATGGTAGATATCAGAAGTTATTTTCAGGCCTTAAAAGCAACATGGGTTAAAAGGTTTGCTGATACAGGTCTAGAATCTTGGAAATTGATTCCTTTAAAATACTTTGGCACTTTAGGAAAAGATTGGCTTATATTTAAGACAAATATAGATATATCAAATTCAAAAGAATTACTAAATAAGCTGCCTGATTTTTACAAAGAAGTTATTATATGCTGGGTGAAAACAGGAGGTGGACAGGTTAACAAACCATCGACTTTTTTAGATATTAGAAAACAATTTTTGTGGTTAAATAAATTTATTCAATTTGAAAACAAATCACTATATTTCCAGAATTGGATAGAATCCAATTTATTATATGTCAATGATATAATTGATAATACAGGTCAGATATCGCAAGAAGTTGTTATGAATAAATTAAAGAAAACTTCTAACTGGATATCTGAAATAAATATTATCAAAAAAGCTATTCCTAAACATTGGTGTGAAATCCTAAAAACACACATATCAACAAAATCAATAGTAAACACCAATGTCAAGAAATTTATATGGAAAGCAAAGTATATAGGGTTGGAATCTTTAACCAATAAATTTCTATATAACTCGTTGATCAACTTAAAATGTGAATCGTCTGTAGGTTTTATTAAATGGGTGAATATTTTTGAAATCGATAATATCGATTTTCAAGAGAACCTATACTTTTTTATTTTTAATATTTTGAAAGAAAATAAACTAAAAGTTTTCAGATGGAAGTTAATACAATATATTGTTCCAACAAAAATGCTTCTGTTTCAATGGAAACAAGTTATAAATCCAAAGTGTAACGCTTGTATGCAAGATGAAACATATCTACACTATTTTATAGAATGCTCATATTTAAAAGAATTTTGGGAAAAAATACACATTTTATTATCCAAATGCAAAATGAATTTTAATATAACTTTAAAACATTTGATATTTGGATATAAAATTGTTTACAAAGAATACTATTATTTTAATTATTTTTTGACAATTGTAAGCTTTTCAATATACAAAGCATACTATATTTCTGAACAGAAACAAAAACAAGTTAATGTATTAGCTATTTTCATAAAAGAGTTTGACAAGCGAATAGATACCTTTAATCATGATTTTTTTCGAAAATTCAGAAAATACTTAGATGATTTGAAATTGTTATGTATTACCTAATATTTGTACAAATGTAGTATGTACATGTATAAACTGTGTATAATATTTCAGCTAATTACTGTCCTGGGTAATTAGTGGAATCTACAGGAAACACCTAGAACAGCTTGGATTTTAGGTGATATTGTAACAAGCAGATTATTTGAATAAAGATATATTCTGTTGTAAAAAAAAAAAAAAAAAAAATAGCACTCTTTCTCCAAAATTTAACCATAGCTTTTAGGCATTTAGTGTAGATATATGGAGCAGATAACAGTCCAAATGGGAGAACCGTTAAACAGTAAAAAAAAACCTTTCCAAGCAAAACCGAAATACATCTGCTGTTTACTGCAGATATCAAAATGATGATGCCCGATTTGAGATCAAATTTAAACTGAAAACATTTTTTTCTAAATAACTGCAAAGCAACTTTGCAATCTTCGTACTTGTCTTTTTAACAGATTTATTCAACTTGTTCAAATCTAAGGTGAGCCTCTTTTTGCCGGATTTCTGAACAGCTACGCTTAAAGGATTCACTACTTAACCATTATTGACGAGTTCTAGCACTGCCTCATCTACAAATTCAGTGTTAATAAAAGCCGATTTGTTATTTTTTTAAAACATGCTGCTCGGGTTATCAATAAATGAAATATCATAACCTTCAGAAATAGTACTTAAAATAAATTCGCTAGCCCTTATATCTCTCCAATAGCTAATGTGTCTTTTGAGATTTCCTTTTACACCTTTAAAACTATCGTGGAATTCACTACTCTCAAAAAATGTAACTTGTTCTAAAACATTATCGAATTCTACAGTATTCTCATTACAACAGTGAATAAATTGAAGCTGTATACAATACTTATCATTTATAATGGTAGTAACGTTTGGCGTCTCACTGCTTCTGAATTGCTGTGGTTGTGGAATGCTGGATGTTTCTGGGGTTAAGCGGGCAGTCCTTTCTCCGATGCCCATACTGCTTACAATGAAAGCAGAGATCCCAAGGGCACGCCTCACGGCGTGCGAATCCTAGACGACAAGGCAGATGATTAGTGGAGCGACGAACATAGTTACTGTTAGGGTTAGGAGCCGTTTCCATTTTTGTTGGTTGCGCATATCGGACGTACGGAGATGGACGTGATCTAGACTTTTCCTTAATGGATTTAAGCGCTCTAGATTCTGCTTGTCTAATTTTCTTATCGTCATCCGAGTTTTCTGCGATTTCGTTAGATTCATACTCGCGGACCTTGCCCAGCCCCCTGCGTGCGGATGTATCAGCAATGCAAATAAGCTTATTTCTATTTTTCAATTTACTAGTAAGTTCAGCAATAATTTGACCAACAAGTACTTGAATTAGAAAGTTTCTCCAATTTACCAAGGCCGGCAAGACTTTCCTCATTAAAGCGGTACTGTATTTTGTCTTTAACTTTCAGAGACAAACTTTCTTGTTCAGATATAATGTCCGATTTCAAATCTCCAAGTTTATGATCTAGATACGATTTAAATAGCTCAAACGTGTCAACTAAATCTTTTTTCGGCTGGGCAGAATCCGTGTTTAGTAGAGGGGCTGAAGGCTCACCTCGTCCAGGCTCGTGGTCAGACAAAAGTATTTCCTCGTTAGTATCGGACATAATAGGAAGCGGTCTAGCTGCACTGAAAACCCTGCGTCGAATGGCATACGATTGATTGATTGATTGTTTTTTAACGTCCAGCAAGCAATATTTCAGCTATATTCAGAACGTGAGAATTACAGTTTTTAAATTAATAGTACGTCATGCCTCCCTTTTATACTAAAACGTGGTCTCATACAATAATATGAGAATATATACAGAAAAAATGGTCGTTAAAGCAATAAAAAGTACGATCACAATTAATAGCGAAAATAAATTTTATTAAATAAATTGATTTCTTTTAAGAACTTTAAAATTGTGTCGCCTGCGACAGTTTTAAATAAATTAAAATACGTATCCACAGAATAGAAACCTTCCGAATGTGGGCCACGTCCACACAGTCAATCAAGACATGCTTAATGGTGTATGGACTGTTGCATGGCACACATTCGGGTCGTGGTTCATTATTTAAAATATAACTATGTGTCGTCCTGGTATGACCAAGACGACACCGTGTTAAAACAAGTTGGTCTCTACGACCTCTAAAACTTTTAAAATTACTTGTGTGCAGTAGTGGCTGGATCTTTTTAAGTTTATTATGATCCCAACCACTCTGCCATGTATTCAAAATATATTTCAGAATAAAAGATTTAAAATCAGTAAAAGGTATTTTAAAATTAATTATGTCATCTAAGGCTTTCCTGTCTTCTCTGTCGACGACTGTGTTTCCATGGATTCCCACATGACTTGGAATCCAAAAGAACACAACCTCTTTACCTAAAGTTGTCAGCGATTTATAAATTTGAATTATTTTTATTTTAGAATTTTTAATTGCCGAATGGCTTACGAAAAGAATTTCGTAAACCAAGAAATATCTTCCAGCTAAATAAGGCTCGTGCTACTTACACATGCAACTTTGAACCTTATTATCATCATAGGTCTACTAGTAATAAGCATATATGCAGGTAAGGTAAAAACACGTGACCTTACATGGAAAATAAGCACAAACAAGTGTTTTAGCTAAATTTAGATAAATACATATAATTATAGTTCCGCGTGTGCATTACGCAATTTTATTCTTACCTTATTTTCATCACTATTTCATCGAAAAAGTAATATATGTTGCCTGTTTCGACCTTCACTGGTCCAAACAAAATCCTAATGTCGATTTCACCAATATAGTTGTACGTGTGCAATAATGTGTGTTTCGGAATTTTTCACTGTCATCCTTGCTTCCGTCGCCATCTTTTTGGCTCCGATTGAAGTCGGCCGACGGACGGCAAATTATGATTTTATCCTAAACATGTATTCACGTACGGCCGGTTCGGTCCTCTAGGATTCAAGCTTATGGCATGGCGGAATCAAAACTTAAGGTTTTGTATTTATGTAGCCTTTTGTAGTGGCTACAATGAGCCTACTCTTTTTCCAAATCTACAAAATGGGTTTTTATCGTCCAAACACGTTACACATTACGGTCCTCCAACAGGCTTTCCGTATTATGACCTGTCAACCTCGCAACGAGAGGATTCCCCTATCCGACACCCGGGGACGTGCTGGCCTGTGGGTCGAGCACTAGGAACCCTCCCAGTATGGTCCCAGACCAAATACGTTGGTATATTTTATTAATTGACTTCATGTGATAAATCAATAGACCTAATTAATTGTGTTGTCGTGACTACAGTAAAGAAGTTAATTCCTATAATTAGTAGAAGGATAAAAATAAGAATTTGACCAATCAAGTTCGTTGTCAATATACCAGGTGATGACAACTAAAATGAAGGACAAAATGCGGAAGCAGATTTTTTTAAAAACTTTTTTTCATGAATATCAATTTGATCTAGGTAAATTTGAATGAAACAAAGACAAAACATATCAGGTTAAGATATTATATGACAAAATTGACTAGAACATGAAAATATATTAAGTAGTCATCAACAGTCAATGTAAAAATCTAAACAAATTGTCAGATATATTTAATTTCAAATAAAATTAATAATGATAAGCTTCCCGTTACACTGGCATCCACTGGGACCATATTGAAACGGTCCACAATTCTCGACAGAGCTGTCCAGCCTTCTCGCAAATAGTTGTCGGCTCATAATACGGAAAGCCGACCGCGGACTTTAGTGGGTGACATATTTTCCTAATTAAGCCGCTACAAAAGCTTACAATTTCGTCCCTACCCAATGCTCCATACCTTTTCAGAGCTAGTAAAAAATGTTACTCACTGCGGTCTATCTCTTAGCCCGTTGATTTATTTTCTTAACATGTTTTCGTCGCAAAATATACCTGCAATACTGCTCGTTGGACGTTAAGCAAACGTTCAATTAATCAGTCAGTCTAAAGTAAAAACTTATTATCTATAATTTTTCTGAAAAATGAAACAGATTGATTCCCCTGAATCAATCCAAAACACGAACTCTACATTCTATCTCGTTTACATGAATCATTTTTTTTTACTGGGAGGATTCTCAGTATTTGAACAACAGTTGTGCCCAGCACGTCCCCAGGTGCAATTTTGCAATAAACCGTGTTATAAATATGCAAGATTAAATATATAAGAATACGCCAAACCTGCAAATATATATGGAGGTGCTATAAAACAGTGTTACTTCTTAAGTGATGAGTGAATCTGTCATGTGAAAATACAAACGTGTATGGGGTTTTGTAAAATAAAATAAAATAAACGTTTAATGTCTCGGAAGGTGGTCTTGTAAAGTTGAATTTAGGTCAAAACCTGTACCCGCATTTCGTCACACCGGCATATGGCATTGCAGAAGACGAAGTGTTTTTTGCTGAAGTAAAAATACGACTAGCCTCAGGGTAGGTTATGTTTTTTTCTGTTTTCAATTTTTATATGTATTTTTCTTTTTTAAAATAATGACAATCTTTTGAGGACGACACGTGGGCTTTACCACAATTGGCACACTTTGGATTGTTTGTGCAGTCAGAGCCCTCATGCTCTATCTCTGCACATTTAAAGCATGCCAAGGAACCTCTACATTGTCCCTTAACATTACCAAACTATTGGCATGAAAAGCATCTCACAGGATTTGCAATATATGCGCGGACTTTCACGTTGTAAAATTCAATTTTGATTGATTGGGGGACAGATAGGTCATTAAAGTTCAATAGAAAGGTATTAATTAAGTTTGACCTAAATACCTTGTCTATTGGCAACGAATCTTTTGACCTTTGTTATAAGCTAAGTTTCAGTTCTTCCAAAATTTCGTCGTCCGTTATTTCTGCAAGATTGTCTTCTGTGTAATGAATGATCTCTTGACAAGAATTTAATGTCCTGTGAGGAGTGGAAGATATGTCTAATTCGAGAACTTTATTGAGGCGAGGTAAATTTAGAGACGTTTTTTCCAACCTTCAATTTTTATTGAAACGGATTTCATTTTTGACGTTTTCGAACATCTCCTACACAACCTTTAATGGTTTTTGCAATGACAATAGGTGAATTTTTGACAAGAGATTTGTTGGAGTCCTTACTAGCTAAGACAATAAATCGTAACCAGTGATATTCACCAACTATTTCTTCATGCGAAATGTAAATTTTTTTTTCGGAACCTGTTTTTGTTAATGGGTGATTAAGAAGCCCAGGTGAGTGAGAGGAGGAACCACACTTGTCCCTCACCCGCCAGTGAATGTCAACAAGGGTGATGCTTTGGTTCTGCGGATCACTAGCAGAAAGCATTTGTTGTTCCAAGAGTGGTATACTTAAATAGACAAATTTCGCAACGAACGCAGGCCTCGTGTCCAGTTATCTGGCGAAACAGCCATTCAAAGCTCTATATATTTAATTGACCCATGAGCCACCGCCTTCTTGAAACTTCAATAAGTAAAGAGCAATATTTTATTTTTATTGACGTTTTTTACGTCCTCTGCACAACCCTTGATGGTTTTTTTCTATGATAATGTGAGAAACTTTGCATAAAGGTTTGTTAGAGTCCTTATTAGTTAATACAATAAATCTTGTCCAGTGTTCATCATCAACTATTTCTTCAATCGAAATATCATTTGTTTCGGAACCTGTTTGTATTAAAGGGGTGTTTCGGAAGCCATGATGAGAAGAATGCGTTTCACCACCCTTGTCTCCACCCGCCACGGATTGCCAACAGGGGCGATGATTTCGGATAACCATTAGAAAGCATCAGGTGTTCCAAAGGTGGCATAATCAAATAGATGAATTTCTCAACGAACGCAAGCCTCGTGCTAGAGTTGACTGGCGAAACAACCGTTCGAAACTCTCTCTACTTGATTGACCCATGAGCCATCGCCTATCTTAACAGCATGTAACTGAACAACTTTGATACTCAGATTCACAAGATATGATCAAGTGATAAGATCATTATTAAATCGGCAACGCAGAATACCGAAAAAAACCCGCATCGTAACAACGTATAAAGAAAAACACAAACAAACGCTTAAAAACGCTCTTATTGTCGTAAGCAAAGGTACGGCGGATAACGTTTTTTTAGACTGCCAGAAACTTGTTCGTTTGAATGCTTGCTGCTGCGGCAACGATGGTAATAACAGCCTTAGCCGTAACTACAGATGCAAATGTAAAACTTGTCGACAGATATGATAACTGCCAGGAGTAATCTCGAGAAACCAGAATGGATTACAACCTGTCTAACTGTGAATTGTAACGACGTCTTTATCTAGTGCAAGGTATCTAAGTTGTACGAGACGTTCTGATATATCAACAAATAAAACTCTCCCAACCCACCCGTGTCATATCCGTAGCACTGGATTGATTGGTTGTTGTTTTACGTCCAGCAAATACTATTTCAGCTATATTCAGGACGTGATAATTAGAAAACATTAACACATTTGATTATGAACAACCATTTATTATCCCTCCCTTAATACTAAAACAAGATCTAATACAATAGTATGGGAATATATACAGATAAAAATGTAATTAAAACTAAAAAGTATGCAATATCTACAATAGTATGAGAATATATACAGATAAAAATGTAATTAAAACTATTAAAATTATGCAATATCACAATTAGCGGTATAATTAAATTTTGCTCTATATGTAAATTTCTTTTAAAAACTTCAAAATTATGTCGCCTGCGACAGTTTTAAATAAATTAAAATACGTATCTACAGTTTAGAAACGTTCCCGGATGTGGGTCACGTCCACACAGTCCATCAAGATATGCCTGATGGTATATGGACTGTTACATGGCACATACTCGGGTCGTTGCTCGTTATTTAAATTCTTTCTATGAGTCGTCCTGGTATAACAAAGACGACACCTGGTTAAAACAACTTGGTCTTCACAACAGAAAATATATTAAAATCTGTTTTCAATTTTTATATGTATTTTTCTTTTTAAAAATGATGACAATCTTTTGAGGACGACACGTGGGCTTTACCACAATTGGCACACTTTGGATTGTCTGTGCAGTCAGAGCCCTCATGCTCTATCTCTGCACATTTAAAGCATGCCAAGGAACCTCTACATTGTCCCTTGCCATGACCAAACTATTGGCATTAAAAGCATCTCACAGGATTTGTAATATATGCGCGGACTTTCACGTTGTAAAATTCAATTTTGATTGATTGAGGGACAGATAGGTCATTAAAGTTCAATAAAAAGGTATTAAGTTTGACCTAAATACCTTGTCTATTGGCAACGAATCTTTTGACCTTTGTTATAAGCTAAGTTTCAGTTCTTCCAAAATTTCGTCGTCCGTTATTTCAGCAAGATTGTCTTCTGTGTAATGAATGATCCCTTGACAAGAATTTAATGTCCTGTGAGGAGTGGAAGATATGTCTAATTCGAGAACTTTATTGAGGCGAGGTAAATTTAGAGACGTTTTTTCTAACCTTCAATTTTTATTGAAACGGATTTCATTTTTGACGTTTTCGAACATCTCCTACACAGCCTTTAATGGTTTTTGCAATGACAATAGGTGAATTTTTGACAAGAGATTTGTTGGAGTCCTTACTAGCTAAGACAATAAATCGTAACCAGTGATATTCACCAACTATTTCTTCATGCGAAATGTAAATTTTTTTTTCGGAACCTGTTTTTGTTAATGGGTGATTAAGAAGCCCAGGTGAGTGAGAGGAGGAACCACACTTGTCCCTCACCCGCCAGTGAATGCCAACAAGGGTGATGCTTTGGTTCTGCGGATCACTAGCAGAAAGCATTTGTTGTTCCAAGAGTGGTATACTTAAATAGACAAATTTCGCAACGAACGCAGGCCTCGTGTCCGGTTATCTGGCGAAACAGCCATTCAAAACTCTATATATTTAATTGATCCACCGCCTTCTTGACAGCCTGTTATTGAACAAATTGGATAATAAGATTCACAAGCTAGCATTAAGCGATAATAGAATATTGAGAAGGGCTCGGGGTGACCTGCCGATTGACCGAACCTGGTTTATCTGACCTACTATCTAGTTGAAGTAAGGACCAAATTGGTAGATTGATTGATTGTTGTTTAACGTCCAGCAAGCAATATTTCAACTATATTCAGGTCGTGAAAATTATAATTTCTAAATTATTATTATGACATACCTCCCTTTATTCTAAAACTTGATCTCGTACAATAATAGGGAATATATAGACAGATAAAAATGGTAGTTAAAACAATAAAAGGTATGAAGCATCACAATTAACAGTGAAATTAAATTTTATTAAATAAATTAATTTCTTTTAAAAACATTAAAATTGTGTCGCCTGCTACAGTTTTAATTAAATATACTGAATAGAAACGTTTCCAAATGTGGACAATATTTAAAATATACCTTTGTGTCGTTCTGGTATGACCAAGACAACACCTTGTTAAAACAACTTCGTCTCTTATAACTTCTAAAACAATTAAAACTGTTTGTGTGCAAACGTCGATGGATCTCATGAAACTTATTATGATATTGAAGATCCCGAGCACTCTGCCACAAACTAAAATATATTTAAAAATTAATGGTTTAAAATCGGTAAAAGGAATATCACAGTTAATCATATCACTCTTCGGGGCATTTTTTAGCCTCCTGATCCACGACTGTGTTTCCACGGATTCTGACATGAGAATCCAGAAGAACATAACCTCTTTTCTCAAAGAAACATGAGATTTGTACATTTGAATAATTTTTAAACAGTAAAAGTTTTTAATTTTGAAATTTTCAACAGCCTGTAGACAAGACAGCGCATTCGTCTGACGAAGCAACTATTTTCATCGGAAGAAAATAGCTTGCACCTCTGCTGTAAATACAGATGGGGCAGACGGAAGAATGCAAGTTTCAACAAGCTCTCCGAAAACAGCGGCTGAGGCAACTTTATCATCGTCATTTGACCCGTTTGTATAAAAAGTACTATAGTCAGAGAAACACGATTTAATTTCTGCAAAATGTTGTTGTATAATTAATGGGTTTGTGTCATTTTCTGTTTTCTTAGATCATAAATAAATACCGAACGGGGTTGTGCAGAATTTCGATTACGGCATCTAAATCATCTAAATTCATACCTGAATTTTCAAAATGAGATTTAAGTTGTAGTTAAGAAGTAGTTGTCGGAATCCACATTGTATATTCGGAAGAAGATTGTTGGATTCTAAAACCCAGACAAGGCGATCGTTGATCATCATTTTCATGGCTTACAGAGACAGCTGTGAGGGCAATAGGCATTAGTTAAGCACATCAGTGGCCATTTTCCAAATAGATGGTAAGTCACCCGTTTCCCAAATATTGTTAAGAAGATTCAGAAGGCATTGGAGAGAAGATTGTGGCAGATGTGTGAGCTGTTGATAATGGATATCATCTGGACTACATGCTGTATCGTGAGATTTGTTCAAAGAAGTTTTTAGCTCTTCCAAAGAAAATGGTCTGTTGTACTCTGCTACATTTTTTGACTGGAGATTAAGTTTTGAAATTTTTTTTTCAATTTTAATGCGCTGAAAATCGGTATGATAATTTTCAGCGGAGGACTGTTGTGCAAATATCTCGACCAATTTGTTTGATTGATCCGACTCGGATGTTAACAAGTCTTGTCAATCTTTTAAATGATGGACATTTGCTTTACCATTTTGACCTTTTAATGTTACGAATCATGTTCCAAATTTTATTCATAGGGGTATGGTTATTTAATTTTGAAACAAAGTTACGCCAAGAGGTGCGTCTTCTATGTTTTGTTACCATGCGAGCTTTCGCTTGAAAAATTCGAATTGGTTCAAAATATTTTGAGTTTATTAAACCGTCGTGTCGGACTTTTCGGGTCTTTATTAGCGTCCTCACAGCTGTCACTGAACCATGGTTTACTAGGATGTTTTGGATTTGTCGCGGTCAGAGGCATAGTTTCGTCAGCAATCGAAATAGGAGTTTCATTAAATTTAAAAATTGGATTAGGAATGTGGTCAAAAGTCTCTGGGGGGGGGGGGGGCGCTCGGTGGCCGTGTGGTTAAGGTAGTTCGTCTACTATTGATCACACGGTCTCTCAACACTGAGATTGAGGGTTCGATATAGCTGAAAAATTGCTGAAAGTGGCGTTAAATCACCATTCAAACAAACAAACAAAAGTGTCTGATTGAAGTCGCTCTTTACAGTGTTGTTCAAATAGAGGCCAATTGGCTTTATTAAAATTATACCGAGTAGCTCGCTCAGTGCTAGAAAAATGCGAAGATTCTAGTATGATGGGAAAGTGATGACTGCTACAAAATTGTCATTGACAATCGTTTTAGGTGGGATTGTTGGAGACAAAATGCAACAGGAAGAAAGGCTTGAACTAATAATGTAATTTTAAGAAAATGTATCTTTAATTAATAATTATTGTACCATTTTGGTTTGCTAATAAGGGAATAGTTGACAGTTTTGTTGGGCGCTATTACGCCGGTTTCTGCTGGGGAATCTACTGTTAAGTCCAGTATCTGTGTTAATATATCCACGGAATAACCCCAGATGATCTAGATTTCCAAGCCTGTTGTGGACCTAATGAGATCCCGAAGCAGCTTTGGAATGCGATCTTGATTTGAGTTTTTATTTGAATTGGAGTTAGTATTTTTTTAATTTTGTTTTGGCTGATTGAAGAATTAGTTGATGATTGAGAGAGTGCCGAAGACGTAGCAGTTTGATAAGCATAAGATTTCCGGGAGGATAGAATGATTTTGTCTGTTGTTTGAACTAGAAGTCTTGAGAATTCCTTTTTTTGTCAATATGCCAGGGGAGCCTCTATATTGTCCCTTTCTGTGGCCAAATTTCTGACATTTAACGCAACGCAAAGGATTTGTATATGCGTGGACTTAATATTGTACAGTCCAATTTTGATTTATTTGGGGACAGATGGAGTATTGAAATTAAATAGAAATGTATTAAGTTTAATTGTTGATTTTGTCTTTTTGCCATAAATCTTTTACTACTTTTGCAACACCCTTAGGTTTAAGTTCAAGACATATTTCTTCATCTGTCATTTCAGAGAGATCATCGTTCCTGTAACGAATAATACCCTGAATTATAAAGTTTTAATAAATTTAAGGACTGTTTTTTTTAGAAACTTCAATAAGTAAAGAGCAATATTTCATTTTTATTGACGTTTTTTACGTCCTCTGCACAACCCTTGATGGTTTTTTTCTATGATAATGTGAGAAACTTTGCATAAAGGTTTGAAAGAGTCCTTATTAGTTAATACAATAAATCTTGTCCAGTGTTCATCATTAACTATTTCTTCAATCGAAATATCATTTGTTTTGGAACCTGTTTGTATTAAAGGGGTGTTTCGGAAGCCATGATGAGAAGAATGCGTTTCACCACCCTTGTCTCCACCCGCCACGGATTGCCAACAGGGGCGATGATTTCGGATAACCATCAGAAAGCATCAGGTGTTCCAAAGGTGGTATAATCAAATAGATGAATTTCTCAACGAACGCAAGTCTCGTGCTAGAGTTGACTGGCGAAACAACCGTTCGAAACTCTATCTACTTGATTGACCCATGAGCCATCGCCTATCTTAACAGCATGTAACTGAACAACTTTTATACTCAGATTCACAAGATATGATCAAGTGATAAGATCATTGTTAAATCGACAACGCAGAATATCGAAAAAACCCGCATCGTAACAACGTATAAAGAAAAACACAAACAAACGCTTAAAAACGCTCTTATTGTCGTAAGCAAAGGTACGGCGGATAACGTTTTTTTAGACTGCCAGAAACTTGTTCGTTTGAATGCTTGCTGCTGCGGCAATGATGGTAATAACAGCCTTAGCCGTAACTACAGATGCAAATGTAAAACTTGTCGACAGATATGATAACTGCCAGGAGTAATCTCGAGAAACCAGAATGGATTACAACCCGTCTAACTGTGAATTGTAACGACGTCTTTATCTAATGCAAGGTATCTAAGTTGTACGAGACGTTCTGATATATCAACAAATAAAACTCTCCCAACCCACCCGTGTCATATCCGTAGCACTGGATTGATTGACTGTTGTTTTACGTCCAGCAAATAATATTTCAGCTATATTCAGGATGTGATAATTAGAAAACATTAACACGTTTGATTATAAACAACCATTAATTATCCCTCCCTTAATACTAAAACAAGATCTCATACAATAGTATGAGAATATATACAGATAAAAATGTAATTAAAACTATTAAAATTATCCAATATCACAATTAGCGGTATAATTAAATTTTGCTCTATATGTAAATTTTTTTAAAAACTTCAAAATTATGTCGCCTGCGACAGTTTTAAATAAATTAAAATACGTATCTACAGTATAGAAACGTTCCCGGATGTGGGTCACGTCCACACAGTCCATCAAGATATGCCTGATGGTATATGGACTGTTACATGGCACACACTCGGGTCGTTGCTCGTTATTTAAATTCTTTCTATGAGTCGTCCTGGTATAACAAAGACGACACCTGGTTAAAACAACTTGGTCTTCACAACAGAGAAATATATTAAAAAAATTATTGCTTTAAAATCGTTAAAGGTATGGCACAATTATTTATATCGTTATGCAAGGCTTTTTAGGCCTCCTCGTTTACGACCGTGTTCCCATGGACTCCCACATGACTTGGGATCCAGAAATACACAACCTCTTTACCCAAAGCTGCAAGGGATATGTTAATTTGAACAACTTTTAAAATATTAGGGTTCTTGATTTTGAAGTTTTCAATAGCAAGAAGACATGACATAGAATCAGGGCAGATAATAAATTTGTGCTCGTCTGACGAAGCAACTATTTTCATCGCAAGAAGAATAGCTTGCGATAGGATGCATCTTTTGTTTATTACAAAAATGCATCCCAATGGTATTGGCCGTGGAGAATTTAAAACCATTCCCTCTGTTGCCTATTTATTTATTCTATTTAAACATAACTGTAGTTGATGTTCGATATTATTCATGTTTTTCCTTCGGTAACATATAAGGAAGTTGCCAACATATACAGAAACATCAATATTATCTTTTAAAACTTGAGCAAGGCTATTTGTTTTAATACTAAATAAAGTGACAGAAAAAATGCTTCCCTGGGGAACATCCATCAAAAAGGTCAGATAAAGTGGAATTTACCCTAACTTTAAATTCTCTGTCAGATAAAAAGTTTGATATAAAGGTATGAAGTCTACCTTTTAACCCCATATCAAAAAGATCTTTTAAAATACCATATTTCCATGTTTTGTCAAAAACATGCAATAGTAATTTATTTCAAGTTATAAGAGTTTTAGAGTTATGGAATCAATAAAATTAATTTGTGTATAATAAAGAAAGAACCCTTTTCTGCTTGATTTATTTGTTTTCTTGCTCGAATGCATATCTTGACCGTCAGCAATTTGACGCGACCGTTATTTCATCGTTTTTTATCTCACAGAAATACATTTTGAAGACGACATCACAAAGATCCATAAAAACCAAAAAGAAGATGTGATTCACTTGATGATTTTCTCCACTCTCTAAAATGATGTTAATAACCTCATAATTTGTAAGTTGACCTAAGGTGACCTTTTAGTGTATTCTAGAATTTCTGGGAATTCCCGAATCTATTTTCTGTAATTATTTTTAGAAGAAGAAAAAAACAATTTTGACCAAAAAAAATAATAAAAAATAAACAGCATGAAATTTAAAAAAAATCAAATCAATATTTGTTTTGGCACACTGTATTTTCAATAAATATATGTATGTTTTACTGAAATTAAAAAAATACTGACACAAAAGCGAAAGAAAACATATGTCTATTTATAAATAAAAATAATACCAAATAATATTGTGTAAAACTGAAAAGAAAAAAATGTAAATACATCTGTGTTTATTTTATCACTCATTATTGAAGTACAAGCATACTAAATGTTTACCAACAGTCTAGAGAAATTGGGAAAAGGTTTGGGGAAATGAACGGCGGGTTGACACATAGGGCTAAGCCAAGGCATCCTTCAAAAGTGAATTTAATGTCATCATAGATAAAAATCCAAAGTAAACATGTCACCATGAAAAATGGTACTTAAAATCCGATTAACCAAAACAAAAGAATGCAATTTCCAAATAATTTTTAAGTGCATGACAGTGTGATTTGAATTTTGTTTGAGGTTCAGCTTATCGAAAATGAAGTACATATAAATTCAGAAAAAAATGTAACGTTTGTTGTTGACCTTCTCAACATAAAATATTAACTAGTAAGTTTAATGTTGGGTTATTACGGTACCATTTTTTTTCCTGTGAGGGTTATGCAAATTTTGTTGTGTCCTGCATAACTGTTAAATATTAATATCTTTTAAATGGGGAAAAATATTGTTTGTATTTCTTTACTTGTTAAGGGAACTAACCCAACCCTCTAGGAATAAAATTGAGAGACGTACAAAGATATAGTGAAAAGTGCATCCCAGAAATAACTCTTGATCCATTTCTTCCGCACATTGCACAATTGTCTCGATAGTCCGTGCGATAAACATTAGAAAAACCTATATTTTTATAACACATTTGAAGACATGAAAAAATGCACTGTTGTGTAGGAAAACTGTTTCAATTGTGCCAACGGGCCTCGGTGGCAGAGTGGTTAAGTTAGTTCTACTATTAATCATGTGGTCTGTCAACACTGAGATTGCAGGTTTGAGTCTCACTGCGGGCAGTGTGTCCTCGACTCTTAATTGACAAGGATTGCCAGTTTTCTTGCCGCAGGTCGGGGGTTTTCTCCTGGTACTCCCGCTTCTTCCCCATAAAAACTGGACGCCATATGATATAGCTGAAAAATTGCTGAAAGTGGCGTTAAACATCATTCAAACAAACAAACAAACAAACAATCAATTGTGCTAACAAACTGCACAAGAAAGGTCAGATATATATAAAATAATCATATCCCCACTCGTTAGAGAGGTGGCTACGTTGCAACCACCTTGTATGTCCGTTACAAACTTTCGTTAGATTTCTCGGATTACACAGCTTTAGCACATTGAGTAATACCAGCAGCGAACTGCACACGGGAGTTACATAACAAGGATTAGATAAGTGCAGCTAAAAATATTCAAAAATTGATGCTAGTGATATTGATGTTGTCTTCCCTCATTTAAATAAAGATGAATTGTGTTACTTAACGTTATGGTCTTATCAGATTAAAATGGCAAAATCATATACTGACGAACATATGGATGTAGATGGAGGGTATGAGGTGTTGATTTCCAATCTAGTTGCGTCATTACTTTCAGCAAAGGTCCAAAGTAGCCATATCAGTTACAAGATGTGGATTCATTTTAGCGAGTGTTTGATACTTGTTTGGTATTGTAAGTGTAAGATCGGTGGACGTGTAGTAGGCATGTGCTCACATACGGCATCTGTAATCTGGTACATAGGTTATGGTCAGCATACCGACAAACAGTTCCGCATCAATAATTGGGGAAAGTATTTACTTGATGCCAAAAATATTCCTGTCCCTGAGGACATTTATGAAAGCGAGGACGAAATTTCTGTCGTAGAGGAATGATGTAACCCTTGTTTATTGTCTCAGTTAACATTTGTAGCTATTAATTATTTCCAGAAATTCTTGATTTTATGATTTTTCACACGCTTTGCCCAAAAGTAAACAAAACAACTTCTATATAACTAGAATCTAATTATATTACGATACAGCAGTGTAAAACTTGAGAAAATGTTGTTCGACAGAAAGCTGTAGTATAGTATAAAATAGCTGTTTATTATTTCCAGAAATACTAGATTTTTGATAATTTTCACACTTTTTGCCTAATAAATACATATTTCAACTAACGAATATCTAGAATAAAACTGTATTATGATAAATTGTTGTAAAACTAAGGAAAATGTTTTTCAACAAGATTACGGTACTAAAAAGGTAATTGTTATTAATTATTTCCAGAAATCCTCGATTTTTATAATTTTTTACATTTCTTGTCCCAAAAATACATTTAACAATTTAAGTATATCTAAATGCAGTTATGATATGATATGATAAAGGTTGGTACTTCTGATAAACTTGTGCTTAAAAAATTGAAAACTTTATTTTTAGTACGTTTTAATTTAAAATTTCCAGAAATCCTCAGTTTTTCTTCATTTTTCACTTTTTTGTCCAAAAAATTCATTTTACAATTTAAGTATATCTAAAATACATCGATGATATAATAAAGGTGGGTAATTCTGATAAACTTATGCTCAAAAAATTTGAAAACTGTATTTGAGTACTTTTTAAATTAAAATTTCCAGAAATCCTCAGTTTTTCTTTATTTTTTACATTTTTTACCCCAAAATACATTTTACAATTTACGTATATCTAAAATACAGTTATGATATGATATAGGTGGGTTCTGATAAACTTGTGCTGACAAAATTTTAAAACTGTATTTGGGTACTTTTTATATTAAAATTTCCAGATATCCTCAGTTTTTCTTCATTTTTTACACTTTTTGCCCCACAAATAAACGGGTTATTGCAAAATGCGTTCTTATTGCAAAACGGGTTGACTACTCTTACCCGTTTTGCAATAAACTTCTGATGTAGAAAAATATGATAAAAAAGAGGATATATACTTATAATAGTATAAAGTTATATTTGTACTTATGCATAGACAACCCACAACATCATAACAAACAATTTGTACATCTTTGCAAATTTTATTGCAAAACGGGTTGTTATTGCAAAACGGGTTGTTACATTTGAGAGATATTGTTTCAAGTCAATATGAGTACATCGGAAACATACAAAAAAAAATTGTTATTGTTTTAAACAAAGCAAATAAGCTCTTTCCCGGGCTTTTTTACTGACATTGTCATTGGGAAAATGATAATATATGAGTTGTATATATATATATACGCTGAATTGAAATAGATAATTAAAAAGAACACTGAACAGTTTGTTTTTGTTTCTTTGAATGTACTTAACGCCCCTTTTAGCAATGTTTCAGCTATATCGTGGTGTCCAGTTTTTATATTTAGGGACGAAGCCCGAGTACCCGGAGAAAACTCTCGACCTTCTGTAGGAAAACTGGCAATCATTGTCAATTTAGATTGGAGCCGAGCGCACCCTGCCCGCAGACTGAAACCCGCAACCTTAGTATTGACAGACCACGTGACAATAGTAGACGAACTACCTTAACCACTCAGCCACAGAGGCCCTAAACACTAAACAGATATACTGCCGCCTTTTGTTATAAATAAATGTATATACAAATTATGGATAATTAAAATATTTATAGCAGAAGATACAGATACAAACATATTTGTGTTCAATTGCATGAACAAAGGACTAATAAATGTATACCTATATAATGTATGATTTTATGCTGTCTAATAGAATAATTATGTTTACATACATTTATTCCTAAAAAAGGAGACATTATTTATTAATCATTTTTTGTAAACCACATCTTGATGTATTCTTTTTTGGAACTTTAAATATGTCCGTTTGCATCCAAATCGATCTGACATTTAACTTTTATCCAGAATATTAATTAGAATGTCTTATGTCATTTTATCAAAATGATGAAATATATATGAAACCAAATCTCCAAGCACGTTACTCACTGTGGTCCGTGGTCAGTCTTTCCGTATTATTACCTTACCACCCCTAACGAGAAGGCATCCCCTATCCACCACCTGGTGGAAGCGCTTTACAGCTCTGTGGAATTTATTGGAACTATGTACGGGTTTAACGTTCTGTGGCTGATAAATCCTTCATGCTAACTTCCGATAAATTTTCGCACCATATTTTGTTACAACCATTGGGCAAAGCATGTTCAATAAATTGGTGTCGCAGTATATAAATCCAAATGGATGCGAAATGACAAGAAAGAAGAGTAAAAATTAGGAGGAAACAATAGAATTAAACGAAACTATTTTTGGCACTAGGAAAAATGGACTTGTGAGGTTAATTTGACACATTTCCTATTTTTTATCCATTAAACTCTCATTTAATCGGGGCCTCGGTGGCCAAGTGGTTAAGGTAGTTCGTTTAGTATTGATCACGTGGTCTGTCCACACTGAGATTGCGGGTTCGATTCTCACTGCAGGCAGGGTGCACTCGACCCCAATCTTAATTGACAAGGATTGCCAGTTTTCCTACCGCAGGTCCGGGGTTTTCTCGGGGTACTCCGGCGTTCTCCCCCAATAAAAAGTGGACGCTATGATATAGCTGGAAAATTGCTGAAAGTGGCGTTAAAACACCATTCAAACAAACAAACAAACTCATTTAATCAGGTCTTTACTGTTGGTCCTTGTTTACAAATGACTATATATAGAAAGGTATAGAAGAGAAAATATGATATCTATCAAGGACTGCTACAGTGACCATCGATCATACTAAATCAAGGTAAGAACTGATGATGACTGTCAAGGACTGCTACAGTGAACATCAGTCATACTAAATCAAGGTAAGAACAAATGATGGCTGAAAAGAACTGCTACAGTGAAGATCAGTCATTCCAAATCAAGGTAAGAACTGATAATGACTGACAAGGACTGCTGCAGCAATTATCAGTCATTCGAAATCCAGGTAAATATTGATGATCACTGTCAAGAACTTCTACAGTGAATATCAGTCATTCTTAATCCCGGTCCCTGCGGGCAGGGTGTACTCGACTCCAATCTTAATTGACAAGGATTGCCAGTTTTACTGACGCAGGTTCGGGGTTCTCGCCGCGAGTACTCCCCAAATAAAAGCTGGACGCCATAAAATAGCTGAAAAATTGCCGAAAGTGGCGTTAAACAAACAAACAAACTAACTAAATCCCGGTAAAAATTTAATAAAAGTACTGTCACGATCTGATGCAGTGACTAACATTTCTTTTCAATCTGACATGCATTGTTTGAGTTACTTCAGGACAGAAGCAATCAGTAAAAATATAAAAATTGTACATTACTGACATGATGTACAATAACTATCAGTTTCTATCAATCAAAATGAAATCTGGCGGTCTTCTCATTAAATGTAACA
Source organism: Limnoperna fortunei (assembly GCA_944474755.1). Taxonomy (NCBI): domain Eukaryota; kingdom Metazoa; phylum Mollusca; class Bivalvia; order Mytilida; family Modiolidae; genus Limnoperna; species Limnoperna fortunei. Next base: position 65,276,679 of record OX104122.1, on the reverse strand, counting down.
AAAAACAGCAATTGTTGAACTTACTAAAACTTACAACAATTGTTGATTTAGATAATTCGACCACCCCCCATAGGACATTGAACTCAAGTCCATATATCATTCATTATCGCGACGATGATCTCGCCAAACTTACTGACGAGGAAATCTGCACAGAATTGCAACCTCAGGGTGTTACAAAAGTTAAAAGATTTATTACCAACAGACAAGGTGTTCAAGTTCTAAATTTCAACACTCCCACTGTCCCCCAACAAATTAAAATAGGTCTCTATAAAATTAAAGTCAGCGCAAACATTCCAAACCCTGTGCGCTGCTTTAAATGTCAGAAATTCGGACACGGAAAAGGACAGTGTAAAGGAACTCATATTTTTTAGATGTGCAGAGGCGAGGCATGAAGGTTTACCTGCACTTAAACTCAAAAACGTGCTAACTGTGAAGAAGCCCACATGTCCTTCTAAAAAAACTGCCAACACTGTAGAAAAGAAAAGGACATTCAAAAATTGAAAACCGAAAAAACATCAGCTATCATTTGGCTCGTCGTCTGTACAGTTCGACGAGTAATCCATCATCTTCAGCCACATCATATGCTGGTGTGACCAAACGCGTCTAAGTAACATCTGAATCGCAAACCACGATCACATGGCCTATTGGTAAAATAGACCAGGAACGACTTTCATTGTTGATTGTTGGTTTTGGAGTTTTCCGGTTTCTCGGATTTGTGAATTTTTTCACAGTTTCATCGATGTTCGGTATTTTCTTATTAACTTCAAATGAAACAACTGACAAAATGATTACGTCTCGGAAATCTCAAACTTCTACGTCTTCGGCATCAAATCGAAGTAAAACATCAACTACTTCTTAAAGCAGGCCCAAAAAATTCTAGTACCAATTCTAATAAAACTTCTGAGAAAAAAAAATTTAAAAACCAAGGAGCTACAAATAGCGATCGTATACCAAAATAAATTAGGGACTAAGTCCAGGGTCATAATAGATTTGGTAGCTTGACGAGACCATTTGGGGTGATGCAATGGATACATTGCCCTCTCGTTCGGGATCGCACAGTTGGTCTTCCAGTCGAGATAGACAAGGGGGTAACACTACGTAAGATCAGCACTCCCACATTCGTCCCCGAAATAATGCACACAATCGTACAATGGAATTGTCGAGGTTTTGAAGTAAATTTAATTGAAGTTACCTTACTTGTGTAAGCGTTTCTTCCTGTGGCATTTTGCCATCAAGAAACACACTTGAAGAAAATAAGATATCTGATATCCTTAAAAATTGTACTACGTACACCACATATGTTGACGAGAATAGTCGGCTGCTGGCGGCTGTACTATCCTCATGAAAGAACAAACTTTACATAGCCCAGTCAATCTCAACACCGATCGTCGGGCCATTGCTGTTAGGATGTCCTTAGATAAAACAATAACTTTATGCTATGTATATGTTTTTCTTAATTCATCTTTAAATTTAAACCAGTTTAAACACCTTACTGACCAGCTAACGGTTCCATATATATTACTTTGGGACTTCAATAGACACAACCCTCTTTTGCGGGAGTAAAACAGGAAATGACAAAGGCAAGAAAATTTAAGGCTTGATATCACAGGAAGACTTTTTCAACGTTGGTTCCAATCCATATTTACATCCTAGTAATGGTTCTTAATCAGCAATTGATCTTACAATAACAGATCCTTCTCTCCTGCCCGACGTCTCCTGAAAGTTCATGACGATCTCTGTGACAGGGCTAATTTATAATCACATAATACTTCAGTCTTTTAACAATGTAGTTAATTCTGCCATTCCTTTTATTGATTTTAAAGAATTAATTTTAAAATATATTTCTCGTTCATGTCAGAGTGATTGGGATCTAGAGGTTTATAGTAAACTTCATGAGATCCATCCACTACTGCACAAAAATAAATTTAATTGTTTTAGAGACTGATTTGTTATATTTAAAAAAAACGATCAACGACCCGAGTGTATGCCATACACCATCAGGCTTATATTGATGGACTGTGTGGACGTGGCTCACATTCGGAACGTTTCTATACTGTGAATACGTATTTTAATTTATTTAAAACTGTCGCAGGCGACGCAGTTTTAAAGTTTTTAAAGAAATTAATTGATATAGCAAAATTTAATTATACTCATTATTGTAAAAATATTGCACACTTTTTATTGTTTTAATTACAATTTTATCTGTATATGTTCTCATACTATTATATGAGATCGTTTTTAGTATTAAGGGAGGGAAATTAAATGGTTATTTATAATCAAATGTGTAATTTTTTCTAATTATCACGTCCTGAATAATCTGAAATGTTGCTTGCTGGACATAAAATACAACAAACAATCAATCGGTTATCTAGTCTGATAACAACACCTGGTGTTTTAAGTTGTACACTTATTTGCATGATTGTTTTTTCTAATTATAAGTTCAAAAGAAATATAAAATATTGCATCGTTTACTCAAAAAAAAAATAATTGTTTAGAATATGTAGTTGCAGAAGACACAATTAAGCAATATTCTTGCATAAAAAAGAAAAGCAAGCTTTTTATGTTTAATATTGAAAAAATATAATGATATATTTTAAGTTGCTTAGAGGATACAAGATTTAATTTTAGACAAAAATTGCCAAACTTCAGCATGTCGAAACTGGCCTATTTCGGAATCTGAAAAAAAAGGTTAGGAGCAGTGCGTGTCCACCTACAAGTTTGGTCGATGCTTGCACACGACCAAGAAAATTAGTACATTTATTGTTGTATTTGGGAAGCTATTTCATTGTTCAAACATGTCTGGAAAGGCCTAAATAACGTTATGAGACTTGCTCTCGCGTTCAGATTTTCCTTTGAAACACATAACATGCATGCTAATTAGTAAACAACATTAAATAAAAGGTAGAAATTAGCAAATCGGGCAGAGGGGTGCTGATGACGTAAAAAGTCGTGGAACAATCTCACTCACTATCTTTCTGCAATGAGGTTACGATTCTGGATAATTTGCTAAATATGATGTTAAATGATGTGATCTTGGTTGCTTTTAGCGATTATATTGCCCCAAAAATATTTCACGGTCACGCGTATAACCAATATCATTGACTATTACAGAGATGTGCAAACTGATGGGATCTTGAAGCCATCATTTAGCATGTAAACATCCGTTTCTGTGACGATAAGCTACAGATTAAGCGAATTAACATTGCAATTGACCTTCGATATATGGGTCATTTTGGATTCTGAAAATAAATATTTTGATTTCAGTAACATCGACGTGAGCGTTCAAAGCTGTGCTTGGATGTAACTTTTAAAATCCGCACCGTGTGCTTGATGAAGTTTTTAGTAAATTGTATGGAATATCGGATAAAAGTCACTTTGTTCAAAGTCGATAAAAGAATAATTTTTCCAAACTTTTCTTAATAGATTCTTTCTGCAATAATGATTTTGTAAAAATGTGCACTGCAAAACATATATATAATTGGATGTTTTCCTGAATCTGAATGCACATAGCATAATTCTAAGTTGTTAAGTTGTTTGTAATAAATATAAACAAGCTGTGATTTGCTCAATTCCCTGTTGTAAGAGTCCCACAACTCAAACACCTTGGTATGTGCAGTTCTGGAGTATGCACTCCGAGATATGAAAAAGTCTGTTCAGAAACAAGCTGGAATTGTGATAAATCTGACAACAAATAATACGAAATAAATAGTTCATTGATAATACAAAATTATGTGCATAAATAATGCACCGATATCACTGTATATTTGTACCATTATTGATGTACACTGGATCATATATAATATAAGCAAAAACAAAACTACTTATAACTCTCTTAATTTGCTACACTTTTAACTGGTTACTGATCAGTTTGTTCATCACATACAGAATGTTCTGTCCTTTGTCTCGTCCAGGTAGTTTTCGTATCACATATGTTTGCAAATTAGTCTGGCTGAAATGGGAACCCAAGAGGTCAAGTTTGTAAACTTGGTAAAAACTGGGTTGGAAAATTTTATTTTAAATTTATATTGTTTGCGTTTTATGGATTGTAGATTTTAGAAATCTATCGTACTACTGATGTGTTTCAGTTAATGCATCAAAATTTAAAGTCGAGTTATCGTTATCTGAAAAATTATACAAGCCATAAATTTAGATTATGTTTGGAATAAGTTATGTTGTACAAAAAGGTATATTTAGGGGAGAAACCTCTGCAAATTAATAGCAGCTTTACTCAGTTAAAGAATACTTATGAATGCAGAATCGATCAGTTAAATAATGTATCAATTTATAAACACTGCATGAGGAAAACGATTAACTCACTGTGCAAACCATCAAATAAATTATAACATGTAAAACTTAAATATTGGTTTGCATAAAACAAGTATGTCATGAACGGCGAGTTGTTTTACAAAGTTACGAAAATATAACTTGTTTCAAAGACTAATCACTTGCTTAGGAAAGTGTACTCAAGCATCATCAGTCTTCAGATGGTGCAAAAACTGTGTCCGACATTCATGCCAAAAGTTACCACCAAACCTCTATCGAAACTCCTGACCACTATTTTAACAGCAGCAAAAACGGGGCTTCAAAAATACAGTGACACTTGCTACTCAAAGAGTGCATAAATGAAATGTAAATCATAAAAAATTAAAACATTTGATTTTACGACACTTTACGGCCAGTCCACATATGTAGCTTAAAGATCTTATTACATCTTGATTTTTCAAGAAAAACGAAATGAGACGATATAAATACCTGCTAATTAGCCATGAAAGAGAACTTACTTCGTGATCAATGAATCTAAATTAAAAAATATACTGAAGACAAAATCTGTCAGATCGACAACATAATTGTAATGTTTGGATAGCATTTTTTTTCAACAGACTGTTGGTATTCCAATGGATTATAATTGTGCCCTCTCCTCGCCGACCTGTTTTTGTACTCTTGTGACGCTGAGTTCCTAGAAGGCCTGCTGTAGAAGAAAGAAAAGACACCGGCCCAGACCATTAATTTCCCATTCTGCTATTGTGGTGATGTTTTGCCCATGAACAATGCAAAATTCGGTGACTATTTGCATTCAATCTATCAAAGCTAGCTTGAACAGTTTCATAATCAAAATACGAATTGAATATAAAGAATTTACCTTATTGTTTGTATGGATATTTGTGTGTTTTTGCAATGTCCTGGCGTTGACAATTGTTATTTTAAACGCTCCACAATGTTTATCGTGACTTTTTGTATAACTACCCTGAATATGCTTTACATTTTACCTTGTATTGACTTAAAGTACCAAAATTAGAAGGTAAAACATTTATACGTTTATAATGAAGTCACTTTGTTATAAATGTAAAGTATATTTACATCTCTTCTCTCAAGAATCAAACTTTATATATATAGTAAAAACCTTTTCTTGAGCTTTTACATTCTGTTTTTACGCTATTGTTACTCTTTGAATGCTGCTGCACTATGCAAGTAATATAAAAATAAATGAATAAAGAGTCCAAGCACCGAAATGCCAGAAAAAGCAAATAATATTTTCATGTAGGATCAAAACCTTTGTGTCCGTGCTTATGCGAAACCTACATATCCTCAATCAACATAGGAAGAAAGCGCTAAATGTATCGATATTGTGAAAAAGGTTTACATAAAACATGCCGTAAATACACAAACGATAGTCTGGAGGATATAACTAGGCTATGCGTTCCAAAGCATATTCATTGCATCTCTATCTTCATGTATCAATCAGCATTTCATGTTCATGATTTATGTGTTACCCTTTTCTTAGATGTCACGATAGAAGTCCAACAACAGTTAATTGATAACTTTTTTAGTATTTATAATTACGTATATAAACTGTCTAAGACACAAAAGTAACTCCTTTTGCTAGTTTCTGATATATTAATCATTAGTATTTTTTCGCAAGACAAGGATTATCAGGTCTAAATCAGATAATATAAGCTCGTACAGCGAATCTGATATGGACCTGATAATCCTGGTCGAGCGAAAAAAATACTTATAATTGTTTATCGGTAATTTTTCAATTTAGATACAGCTTTATTTATTTTGTTTTCATTTTTTGACATATTTGAGGTTATTTTGCTTTGTAATAGTGCCGTTTTTACGGTAAGAATCTGTGCACTATTTCTGTTTTACAATTTTTATGCGTAATGCGGTCTGACATCACGTCACTCCTACCTCATTCATTCAAAAACTCCTAAGGCGATTGTACCGCTTGAACGGAGGGAATTTCAAATGAATGGAGAAACCAATTTTAGCGTTAAGAAAAAGTTTAAAGAGGTAGGTTATCATGTTTGAAAACTATATTAATGTTTCTTCAATGAAGAAAACGATTCTGATTACGATTTCTTTCACTGGCCGGATTGGTGTGCATGTCAGTTATTCCGTTTATGGGGCTACAGATATTGATAAATCAATCCATATTGATTCCGTACTCCGTAAATATTTAATGAAAATTTCTGCCTATGTAACACCAAGTAATTAGTTGCCTATAGTATAAAGGGCTATAGCCTATCAACTACGGTCACATACTCAAATGTTTCGGCAATCTCCTTTCATTCAGCGATCAAAACGAAGTGTATTGTTAAAATATCCTGCATTTATTTCTCTAAACAAATGTTTCCTTATTTATGATAAACAGGTGTTTCAACTAAATTAAACGCTGTTAAAGCGATACACTTTCAAGACCTGTTTATCGCCGAAATTCGAGTGTACCGCCATACAAAAAAGGAGGGGGGGGGTATTGTATGTACATTGTTCGTTATTCTTATTTCGGGAGACGAATAAGATACTTTCTAGATACTGATTGTGTGTTGCGTTTTATATTTTGTAACACTTCTTAGTGTCTGGACAGGTCTGATTAATTGCAGCATAGATAATGTTTCTTTCGTGATGTTGTTTGTTTTCCTTAATTTTATGAGCTTTGGTCAGGGGTGCGCGATTGGTCAAAAAGTAAGGTAGATTTTTCCGCAATGTGTTCGCGCATGACAAATGACCAACAGCTGATAATTTCTAGTATCAATAGTCGGTGTTCTACTGAGCGTTGATACTAATTTTATTGGTAGTAAAGATCAAAGGAAATTGTAACAAATTACCGATTAACTGTTGTCACGTTAACCAGTTCCTAGAAAATTAAAGATAAATCTAAATTTCTGCCAAATATCCAAACTAAGAACAATTTGGGTAGAACCCTAACCATTGAAACTGAAGAATATACATCTTCAAGACGACTCGCAATGTTTCCAGACAGGGAGTATAATAGAGGTTTATCTATCACTTGAACATGTTGAACTCAGCGTGTTGTTTTACGATATTGATGGTAGATAAAAATAGTTATCTAAAATTAAGTATGTATTTTGTCAAAATCTGAAAAATTAGCGATTGATACAACCCGTGTGATACACTATATAGGTGATAAAAGATGTAATTTTGTCGGAACTACTTCTTGACGTCACAATGAATTTTATAACTAATGATTCGGTGACTGAATGAACTATGACGTCATAATACGTGTGACGTTAGGAACTATATTTTATAAACAAATGCTTCGTTGAACGTTGAATTTTAGATTTTTAACATTCAGTCTTGTTCTGTCCTTTTTATACTTCCTAATTTAAGATAAACTTATTACATACATAAAAGTGTAGGTACAACTTATGAGGATTCCTAAAGCAGCGTTTCAAATTCAATCCGGAGACCTCAGTAACCAAGTGGTTAGCTTGTTATAGTTGGGTGCAGTCCTAAAATAACATTCTAGTTAACTTGTATAGAAGAGATTCTGAATGCTTTAAGTTAACTTAGAGCAGAGAATTTGACTGGTTTGAGCAGAGATTTTGACAACCTAAGTTAACCTGGGCTGTTCTTTTGACAATCTTTTGTACGATAGATTTGTGTGTAATTTTATATGTGTTCTATGGATTGATTTTTTATGTAAAATATGGTTTTTTATTATATAGTAATATTTTTTCCCCATTGTATTTCATATAGGAATAAAGTGCAATATATTTTCATATTTTACACTGAATCTCGGTCTTTTATGTAATTTCCGGGAAAAGTACAGGTGTGTTCCGAACATCAGCTTTTATATTTTACTGTTGTTTGGTAAACAAACATGGCCGAAAATGACATACATGATCTGCTCTCGAGGGGAAAATTATCAGAACCGCTTGAAACTGAACAAATGGAAGTGAATTCGATTGTCGATAAAAGTAAAATTAAGAATTCATAGACCAACAAAGGAAAAAATCGAGTGTAAACTGTACGAAATGGGATTTAAATATCGTGCACAAGTGGCTAGTTTCAAAGCAGGAATTTCTTCTTCTTTCGTGTCAGGTACATAGCAAATACATTGGATACTCGTACCGGCACATGTGGTGCAAGGATAACTATGTACAGGTGATAAAAAAGAAGTATTTACAGTGTGCAGTTAAAAACAACCGGTATAGGCTACTCTCTGATGGTGATGGACTGGAGCCTGCAGCCATATTATCAAAAAATCGTAAATTTACACTTACGTGTAAAGATAAGATAGTCGTAACTTTACGTTTACGTCTACGATTGATCGTATTCTCGAAAGTAGTCGCAGTTTTGCACGTAAAATAGCAATCGTAAATCTTACGTTTTGCACGTAGCGTTATCACGCATGCTCAGTTACTTCTTTCACTTTGGAAATAAACGTATTGAAATGGAAATAATTACCTCAAAGTACTTGAATTATTACAGTTTTTTAATTGCATAATCTCACAAAGACCGGTGGAAGGAAATACAGATTTATATTTGGCTAAAGTGATATTAAAAACAATAAATAAATAAATAAATAAATAAATAAATAAATAAATAAATAAATAAATAAATAAATAAATAAATAAATAAATAAATAAATAAATAAATAAATAAATAAATAAAGTCATGATATTAGCTGGTGTGTTGGATAATTTTGAATATGTGTTTTAAAAAGTAATCTGTCAATTTACCATAACGTGGAACAAGACCTTTTTTAAAGTTACGTTTCTTCAGTGTAGAAATTAACTAGTAGTTTCGTGTTATAATAAAGCAATAAATAACCTTATCCCATTTTAAAATAAATAAAACAGCATGATGTAAAATCGCAAATCATATAGGAAACGTTTAATTTCCGGAACGTTTTTTCATAAATTCGGTTGTTGTTTCTTTCTTTTAAAATTTATAAATTTTTGTAAGAGTTATTCCCCATGAGTAACACATTTTTCCAAATATTTGCAAATTTTGAATATTTTTTTCGTCGTTCTATGTCACGTGCAACAAAATCAATAATGCTAAGTAGTGAATGGCTTGAAAAACGATTTCTCTTTGCAAAATTATGAGGGACGCTAGGACTTACGAGCGCTCAGGAGCAGACGTAAGTTTACGATCAATTTTACACGTAACTTACAACTACGAATCTTTGAGAATATTAAAACACACGTAAACTTACGCTACGTTTAAATTACGTCTACGATTTTTTGAGAATATGGCTGCTGGTCTTGAAGTAGTCGACAGTTGAATCATTACTACCTCAGATGGTAAAGAGTTTCACATCCGAATAAAAAAATAATAAAAAGCATATTCTGGGATGTAGGCAGCCAAGATTTGAAATATAATTAATATTATTTAGTTTGCGATAAGAAGTGAAATGCAAGTGTTAATAACAGATATAGTGATACCGACATACATGTAACTTTTAACTGTATTATTAAATTAAAATATTACAGATTCGGATTTATACTTGTACATTTTTAAACAACTACATGAACAAAATTAGATTGCTCAATACTACTACTACTTCTACTACTACTACTACTAATAATAATAGTAATGTAGGGAAAGTTCCAGTCTAAATTTTAACCACAACGGCTTGCTATACATTTACCGAAACGCGGACCGGAAATAAATCGCATTGTTTAAAATAGACTGCAGTAGATTTCGGCAATTAAGTTTTATAGCGAACGTCTTATTGACAATTGGTAACGAAATGATAAATAAAGATTTTGACACTATTGTCCCAAAGGACATTTTGTCATGTGACAATCGAAGAGCAGAGATTTTGACTGGTTTTGTACATTGGACATTTTTGTCACGTGACATTTAAAACAGAGATTTTGACCGTTTTTGTCAATTTGACCAAAGCAGAGATTTGGACAGTTTTTTTGTTTAAATTGAGAAAAGCAGAGAATTTGACAATATTTAACGCAGAGATTCGGACAAAATTCTGTCCAGTCAAAGCGGTCAAATTGACTGTTTTATTTTTGTCAAAAAGCAGACATTTTTTCCCTCAAAAGTGATTTTGACCAGACATTTAAATTAACTTTATGTTATATTAGGACTGCACCTAATTCTAGTCATCTACTATTCACACGTGCCTCTCAACACCAAGGTTGCGGACCCATATCCCGGGTAGAGCGTGCTTAATAGACATTTTTAGCACTCTAGAAGAGTACAACAATAACACTAGAATTATTGTAATCATGATTCGGTCAACTCTAACGATTGTTGTCTGTCTATAAAGGCAATTTATTACGATGTTCCAGTGAGCTGTAGCTCATCCATAAGCAACTATTACTGTCGCAATAAGGTTTTCTCAAAAACTATTACTAGAGTTTATAATTTAATAAATCACATAACATTATCAATGAATTGTGGTTACCTAATAAACATTTGTGACAGACATGACAGATGTGTTATTCAGAACATCTTTAAAGTATTGAAATTATACCCATGCTGTGTCATCCTGTGTACTGTTATAAACTTCTATTCTCTGTACAGAATGTTTCTTGAACAGCTTATATCTTAAAACTTGAATTTTGACTACCTTTATGCCTGCGAAAAATGCGACAAAAATGCAGATATTTTTATAATTAACTTTTATTAAAATATTTTGAAAATGTTTATCACAAAGTTCATTACCAGATTTTCAGTTAAAGACAAGACAGAGCAATTACAGTTAAATTTACTCTTTCTAATGACAGTATTTGTAAGTCAAATACTCGTGATTATTTTTGTTTAATTGTTACAATATTACTAATTTTAAATGTTACACATTTTTGATATAATTAGACCACAAAAATGCCTCGCAACTCTGTTCCCTATCGGAACGCAGATGTATCCGCCATGTTAAAATATTGTAAAATGAGCTAATTTCGAATGAAATCGGAAGTATGAAGATCAGCAATTAAAGCGTTAAAATTGTGAAAATTAAAAACATAAATGTGTCTACTATTTGTATATATGTGCAAAACATAGTTTATACCAGCTGTATTTATGAAATTCACGTCAGAAGAAAATAAGGCTTTTTTCAAACAAAACGGTAAGTATTTTGCAAGTAATTTAAACTGTTAAAATGTCTGTCATTCGAAAGATAAGAGACTGTAGATACCAGGAACAATGTGCAAAACATATATTTTTTTATTTAACAAGATATCGGCGTTTTTAAAATCGTCCCTGTGTTTTTCTATTGAGTGGAAAATCCAATATGGCTAACAAAGATACGTCACACAAGTCACGTGATATCGCTAATACATGTAGTTGTATATGCTGACATACATTGTTGCAGCATTGAATAAAAAATAACGGCTTCATCAAATAAAACTAGTTTCGTGTTTTAGGTCAACATTTAACTCGCTTAAAGATTATTCCCGTATGTCTTCTTTGTGCAGCGTTTGAAAGGATGACAGAACAGTACAACTTATGATGTTTTCATTTCGCAATCGCGAAACATTTTTAAAACTTTGTATTAAGAAAGAATGTAAAGTGTCTTTTTGAAAAGAATATAGGAAATGATGCATTATTATGAATATAAAGATTAATTGAAAAAAAACGTTTGACAGAAATAGTGAATTTATTAAATTATAAATATTTTTAATGATTAATTTTAAATACTTTCATAATGTCAGCAAAATAGTAAACACAGTTGTTTGTGTAACGTATAATAGCGTGAAAACTTAACGGCGCTAGTCGACATGAACAAGATTTAAAATACCCCTCGTGTTCACTAGAAAGGAAATGGAAATGATATAAGTGAACCACAAGGCAAGTTGATAAGGCTTTATGTATACAGTATTAATGGCCTACTACCATAATAGAAATAGCAAACTGCACTTGTGAACTCCTAAATATCAGTGACTTTTCACAATGTGTACCTTTACTATTTTCACGGTTGTAACCTTGACAATAAGCATCCGTTTTTAAAATTAATTCCATATAAATTATTCTTCGGCCGCACTAGGAAGGTTCCCAGTGCTCGACCCACAGCCCAGCGCATATCAAGCGTGGATAAGGAAGACCCTACCCCGTGTGGGACCCGGGGCACAGGAGAATAGGCCCACGGCTTCCTCAGCATGCAGTAAGAGTCTGCTGACAGAGGCAACACTTGCCGTGTGTTGCGACCCGTGTCGATTACAGGACGGGATTTCAGTAGGCCGGGTAAACGGTCCCGATAACTTACTGAAACTTTACTTTTTCTAGACGGGAAATCGAGTTATCCCTGACTTCGATGAATCGGCATGCCACGTCTTGCCTATGTGAATCCTTATCATTTAAGCTACTCTATTACATTATTTTCCTTCAAACTGTTCCATGAAATGTATGTACCATTTGATAGACAGCATCCTTACAGGATTTGCAAAGAAGGCGGTGGATGAAGGGCAAAGCTTCCTTTATAGAGGCGACATGTTTGCCGTGTGTTGCAACCCGTGATGGTGGAGGAAGGGATCCTGGTGGTTGAGAGATCACTCTCTGCTGCATCCATTAGTGCGGGTCAGCGGGTTTCGTTTTTTGAATACACCACTTTGGCCCTGACGGTGGCTAATGGGTCAATCAAGTAGATAGAGTTTCGAACGGTTGTTTCGCCAGTTAAGTCTGGCACGAAGCTTGCGTTCCTTGAGAAATTCATCTATTTGAGTATATCACCCTTGGAACACCTGATGCTTTCTGCTGGTGATCCGCAGACACAAACATCGCCCCTGTTGGCACTCCGAGGCGGGTGGGTGACAAGGGTGGTGAAACGCATTCTTTGCATCATGGCTTCCGATGCACCTTTAATACAAACAAGTTCCAAAAAAAGAAAAAAAATGACATTCCGCTTGAAGACATAGTTGATGATGAAAACTGGACAAGATTTATTGTATTAACTAGTAAGGATTCTAACACAGCTTTATGTAAAGTTTCTCCCTTTGTCATAGAAAAAAAAACCATTAAGCGTTGTGCAGGAGACGTTAAAAACGTCACTAAAATGAAATCTGGCTCTTTACTTATTAAAGTTTCTAAAAAACAGCAATCCGTAAATTTATTACAACTACATACAATTTTAGATTTGGAAATTATATCAACGCCTCACAGAACATTAAATTCCTGTCAGGGTATTATTCATTACAGAGGCGATGATCTCTCTGAACTGACAGATGAAGAAATTTGTCTTGAATTGAAACCTCAGGGTGTTACAAAAGCAAAAAAGATTTATTGCAAAAAGACAAAATCAACAAATTAAACTTAATACCTTTCTTTTAAATTTCAATACTCCATCTGTCCCTAAATCAATCAAATTTGGACTGTACAATATTAAAGTCAGCGCATACATTCCAAATCCTATGCGCTGCTTTAAATGTCAGAAATTTGGCCACGGAAAAGGACAATGTAGAGGCTCCTTGGTATGCTTTAAATATGCAGAGGTAGGACATGAGGGCTTTACCTGCACAAATAATCCGAAGTGTGCCAATTGTGGGGAAGCCCACATGTCCTCATCCAAGGATTGTGCTCACTTCAAAAGAGAAAAAGACACGTCGCCTCTTCAATTCATCAAACAATCTCTCGTCTTCTGCATCAACGTCATACGCCAGTGTGGCCAGACGCGTTCTCACCATAGTTGAAACGCAGACAATTATCACCTGGCCTATTGACAAAAAAGAACCTTTCAAATTACCAGTTCAATCAACATAAATAATTCAATCTTCCAGGAAATCTTCATCCTCTCAAACTGCTACATCATCGGCACCATATCCATTATCAATTAATTCTTCAAGCAGCCCAAAACAAAATTTAAAAAATACTATTTCCAATTCAAATTCTTCAAATTCTAATAAAAACTCAAATCAAAAAGGAGATCGTACTCCAAAACTACTTCGGGATCCCATTAAGGTCCACAACAGGTTTTGGTAGTCTAGATCATCTAGACACTACCATCTGGGGCGATCCCATGGATACACTACCCCCAGATACTGGATCTAAAAGTAGATCCCCAAGCGGAAACCGGCGGAATAGCCCCCCAAAAACTGTCAACTATTCCCCTATTCGCAGACCATAATGGATACAATAATACAATGCAATTGTCTAGGTCTTAAGATTAATTTTCTTACATTATTAGTTCAAGCCTTTTTTCCTGTTCCATTTTGCCTCCAAGAATCCCACCTAAAACGAAGTGATAACAAATCTTTAAAAAGCTACTCTATATACAGCACATATGTAGACGAGAATGATAGAGCTGCTGGCGGCTCTACCATTCTTGTAAAACTAATACATATTTATATCCTGGGAATGGATCATATTCGGCTATTGATCTTACAATAGCAGATCCTTCTCTATTGCCCGATTGCTCATGGAAAGTCCATGACGATCTCTGCGGCAGTGATCACTTTCCCATTATATTGGAATCTTTGCACACTTCCAACACAGAACGAGCCGCTCGGTATAAATGTAACAAAGCAAATTGGCCTATTTGAACAACTCTGTATAGAGCGACTTAACTCGGATACTTTTGAAGCTATTTATGATCCAGTTTTAAAATTCAATGAAACACTTATTTCAATTGCCGATGAAACAATTCCTAAGACCTCGACAAATCCAAAACATCCTAGTAAAGCATGGTTCGATGAGAGTTGTGAGGACGCTATTAAAGACCGGAAAAAGGCCGCACGATGCTTTAATAAATACCCAACTCAAAATAATCTAAACCAATTCCGAATTTTTCGAGCGAAAGCTCGCAGGGCAACGGAACACAGACGACGCACCTCTTGGCGTAACTTTGTTTCTAAATTAAATAACCATACCCCTATGAATAAAATTTGGAACATGATTCGTAAAATTAAAGGTAAAAACAGTAAAGCAAATGTCCATCATTTAAAGGATCGACAAGACTTTTTAACATCAGATTCAGACATATTTAATAAATTGGCCGAAACATTTGCAAAACACTCCTTTGCTGAAAATTATCATCCCAATTTTCAGCGGATCAAAATTCAAAAACAAAAATGAAAACTTAATTTCCTGTCAAAAAATTTAGAAGATTATAATAAACCTTTTTCTTTGGAAGAGCTAAAAACTTCTTTGAACAAATCTCACGATACAGCATGTGGTCCAGATGACATCCATTATCAACTTCACAAACATCTGCCACAATTTTCTCTCCGATGCCTTCTGAATCTTCTTAACAACATTTGGGAAACGGTGACTCACCATCTATTTGGAAAATGGCCAAAAAAGGGGGTTTTTAGAATCTAACAACCTAATCTCGAATATCCAGCGTGGATTCAGACAAGGTCGTAGTACTATTGATCATCTGGTGCGTTTCGAAACATATATTCGAAACGCATTTGCCAAAAACGAACATGTTGTATCTATCTTTTTCGATTTAGAAAAAGCATACGACCCAACATGGAAATATGGTATTTTAAAAGATCTTTTTGATATGGGGTTGAAAGGTAGACTCCCTACCTTTATCTCAAACTTTTTATCCTTACAAAGAATTAAAAGTTAGGGTCAATTCTACTTTATCTGACCCTTTTGTACAGAAAATGGGTGTTCCCAAGGGCAGCATCCTTTCTGTCACTTTATTTAGTATTAAAATTAATAGCCTTGCAAAAGTTTTAAAAGATAATATTGATGGTTCTCTATATGTTGACGACTTCCTCATATGTTACCGAGGGAAAAACATGAATAATATCGAACGCCATAATAAACGTAAGATGCATCCTGATCCCGAATTAAAATTATATAATAATACTATCAAAATTGTAAAAGAAACTACTAAGGCTAACCTTTCTACCCCATATCAAAATGTTAAAAAATAAATGCCTCAAAGTATTAGATATTTTTAAAATCGTTTCCAGCACCGACTGGGGTGCTGAATGCGATGTTTTACTCAATCTATATAGATCGCTGGTTCGATCGAAATTGGATTACGGTTGTTTTATTTATGGTTCTGCTCGCAAGTCATACGTCAAAATCCTTGATACTGTTCGTCATCAGGGATTGCGACTATGTCTTAGAGCATTTAGAACCACACCTGTAAATAGTTTGTATGTAGAAGCAAACGAGCCTTCTTTGTATCAAAGAAGAATAAAGCTCGCTTTGCAATATGCAACCATAATTGAAGGCTTATCCTGACAACCCCGCCCACGACTGTGTTTTCAAACCTCTTTATCAGAACATTTTCTAATTAAAAAATTGTTCAAATTTACAAATACCCTGTAGCTTTGAGTAAAGAGGTTATGTTTTTCTGGAATGTGGGAATCCATGGGAACACGGTCGTGGACGAGGAGGCCAAAAAGGCCTTGAATAACGATATAATTAATTGTGCCATACCTTTTACTGATTTTAAAGCATTTATTTTTAAATATATTTCTCGTTTGTGGCAGATAGGTTGGGATCTAGAGTTTCATAATAAACTTCATGATATCCAGCCACTACTGCACAAAAATAATTTTAATTGTTTTAGAAGTCGTCGAGACCAAGTTGTTTTAACCAGATGTCGTCTTGGTCATACTAGGACGACTCATAATTATATTTCAAATAACGAGCAACGACCCAAGTGTGTGCCATGCAACTGTCCATACACCATCAATCATGTCTTGATGGACTGTGTGGACGTGGCCCGAATTCGGGAACGTTTCTAAATGTAGATACTTATTTTAATTTGTTAAAAACTGTCACAGGTGACACAATTTTATAGTTTTTGAAAGAAATTAATTTATATAGCTAAATTTAATTATACTGCTAATTGTGATATTGCATACTTTTTATTGTTTTAATTAAATTTTTATCTGTATATTTTCATACCATTGTATGAGATCTTGTTTTAGTATTAAGGGAGGGATATCAAATGGTTGTTTATAATCAAATAAGTTGATTTGTTCTAATTATCACGTCCTGAATATAGCTGAAATATTGCTTGCTGGACGTAAAACAACAATCAATCAATCAATAAGGAAGACCCTCTCGTTGGAGGGGGGGGCTGTTAGGTCATAATGCGGAAAGCCTGAACGCGGACCGTAGTGAATGACGTGTTTAGGGAGTCCAACCCTCCGTGCACGATAAAGACCAGAATAAATTATGAAATGAAATGTGTTGAAAATGATGAATTATGACGTATAAATATGTCATAAGATACAGCTTATGTTTTTTAAATTTAATTTCACACATTGCTTTCTAACTGTTAAGCAATTATACATTAATTATACAAAGCAATTTTGACAAACCATAGTTTTTTTTATGTTTACAAGAGTACATGTAAGGAGGCAATCAAAAGCTTCAGAAAGATCCATTATTATTGCTGCTACACTTCATTATAATCTTTAGCGCTTTTTCAGCCATTAATTACATGTGCTCATAAAATAATTGAATAACATGTTATGCCAATATTTACTAATAAACAATGAAGCTGCACATGTTTCAAGTAAAATCTAGCATACAAATAAATGACATGTTTAATTAGTTAAATGATGAAATTCATAACATTTCTAGAACAAGTGTGGACACAGATAAATGTCTGGCCTGTATCCGCATAAGTAACGAAAAAATACGTCATAAGCATTACACATATGGCATTAAATTGTTATTTAAAATATACAATGCATGGTCGCTGGCCCGTAAAATTGAGATCAAGGTCAGGGGACACCTGCAAGACAGTCATGTACTCTTCAGCTGCAACCTGTATACCAAATATTGTCACCCTACCAAGCATAGTTACAGAGAAACTGCACTAAAACAAAATATGTAACGTAGTTGCTGGACGGTAAAATTTAGGTCAATGTCAGGTGACACCTACCAGACAGTCATGTACCTTTCACCAGCAACCTATTTACTAAATATTGTCATCCTACCATGCATAGTTACAAAGAACTGCCCTAATACAAATACATTAACGTAGTCGCCGGACCGTGAAATTGAGGTCAACGTCAGGTGACACCTTCTAGACAGTCATGTACTCTTCATCAGCAACCTATATACCAAATATTGTAATCCTACCATAGGTGGTTACAGAGGAACTGCCGTAATCCACAAACTTTAACGTAGTCGCTGGACCGTGAAATTGAGGTCAAGGTCATGTGACTGACTGGCACGTACTCATCATAAGCTACCACTGGACCATATTTGAGGGACATAGGGCTTAGGCTTAAAAAGATATGAAGCAAGATGTCCAAGTGTTTACGCCGACGCCGCCGGATTCCCATACATATGACTCACCTCCAACGCAGTCGAGACAAAAATGACAGATTACGAAATCATTCAACATACAAATAATGTTGCATTTGAGTTTAAAAAACATGGGTGTTATTACAGTTTTAACAAATCGGTAAGGGGAATGACCCCCATTTTCTTCATTGCAAGCAACGCAACGACGCCTAGCCAGGAATGTTTTGTGAAATGTAATTCCAAATGTTTACTAGTCTTGGCCTATTTTCCGCAATGTAAAACTGGATTTGGTAAACGACGTATATTTATTCGTCCCATAAATGTTCTATAGATAGCAGATGAGGTTCAGCCGACCAATCTTCCACCTTGACATTTTGTTGTTCAAAGAATGTTTGGAATCTCCCTTACTGTCAGGTTGAATGACTATTATTGCATGGCTTACAGGCTGCATGATTATTTTCAAGAGATAAATGAAGGATTGTTAATTTATTTTGGGGACAGTGATTTTCATCAGAATTACGTCAGTTATAATTAGGCTATATTTTTGAAAAAATTTAAGCAGCTGTATGTAGTGGCGCCAATCTATTCTGCGGGAAGTAAAAGTTCAAGTACTTCATAATGACCACTTTAACATGTTAAATGTAGTAGTGTCCATCTAACCTTTTCTTGTTCGTTTACATGAGCTTTGTATGTCACTAATAATTCAGCTATATCTTTATGGCTTTTACTACACTTTTGTAGTGGTGTCCATCCGTCATTACTGGACTTATCTACATCTGCAAGATGAGTCAGTAAAAGATCAACATCTTTATGGACATTCAGGCACGCAAGTCCTAGTGGTGTCAAGCCATCCTCTTGTTTGTCCAAAATATTTCAGCTTTATCCTTACACCCTCTTGTACAGTTAAGATGTAGTGGCGTCCATCTCATTATTATCTGCAATATCTACATCTACATGGTGTACACGCAAAAGTTCAACAACATCTTTATGGCCATTCTCACATGCCAGCTTAAGTGGTGTACTTCCATCATTTTCTAGGTTTACACTAGCTTTGTATGCCAATAATAATTCAGCTATATCTTTATAGCCTTTACTACAGGCCGTATGAAGTGGTGTCCATCCCTTATTATTTGGCTTATCTACATCTGCATAATGAATAAGTAAAAGATGAACAACATCTTTGTGGCCATAATCACATGCTATTTTTAGTGGTGTCCATCCGTTATTATCTTGATGGTTCACGTTAGCTTTGTTTGTCAGTAATAATTCAGCAACTTCTTTATAGCCTTTACCACAGACACGATGAAGTGGCGTCTCTCCTACATTATCTGGCTTATTTACATCTGCATGGTGAGTAAGTATAAGTTGAACAACATCTTTATCGCCTTTCTCGCATGCTACTTTTAGTGGTGTCCATCCATCAATATCTTGTTGGTTCACATTAGCTTTGTATGTCATTATTATTTCAGCTATATCTTTATAGCCTTTACAACAGGCCTTGTGTAGGGGTGTCCATCCATCATTATCTGCCTTATCTACATCTGCATGGTGTATAAGTAAAAGTTGAACAACATCTTTATCGCCTTTGTCGCATGCTACTTTTAATGGTGTCCATCCATAATCATCTTGTTGGTTCAAATTAGCTTTGTATGTCAGTAATAATTCAGCTATATCTTTATAGCCTTTACTACAGGCCTTATGTAGGGGTGTCCATCCCTTATTATCTGCCTTATCTACATCTGCATGGTGTATAAGTAAAAGTTCAACAACATCTTTATGGCCATTCTCACATGCTAGTTTTAATGGTGTTATTCCAAGATCTACTTGTTGGTTCACATTAGCTTTGTATGTCAGTAATGATACAGCTATATCTTTATATCCATTAAAACAAGCCATATGTAGTGGCGTACATCCCTTATTATCTTTTTTATCTACATCTGCATGGTAAGTAAGTAGAAGTTCAACAACATCTTTATGGCCATACTCACATGCTAGCTTTAATGGTGTTCTTCCATTTTCTTCTTGTTGGTTTACATTAGATTTGTATTTCAGCAATAATTCAGCTATATCTGTATAGCCTTTTTTACATGTTGTATGTAATGCTGTCCATCTCACATTACCTACAGTATTTACAACATCTGCATGGTGAGTTAGTAAAAGTTCAACAACATCTTTATGGCCAAACTCGCATGCTGTTATTAGTGGTGTCTCTCCATTATGTGCTTCTGGGTTCACATTAGCTTTGTATTTCAGCAATAATTCAGCAATCTGTTTATACCCTTTTGCACAGGCCTGATGTATGGGTGTATATCCCATATTGGTTGCCTTGTCTACATCTGCATGGTGAGTAAGTAAAAGTTCAACAACTTCTCTATGGCTGGTCTGACAGACTAGTACTAGTGGTGTCCATTCATCATTTGTTTGTTGGTTCACATTAGCTTTGTATGTCAGTAATAATTCAGCTATATCTGTATAGCCCTCAAAACAGGCCATATGTAGCGGTGAAGTTCCCTCATTATTTGACTTATCTACATCTGCATGGTGTGTAAGTAAAAGTTCAACAACATCTTTATGGCCAAACTCGCATGCTATTATTAGTGGTGTCCCTCCATTATGTGCTTTTGGGTTAACATTAGCTTTGTATTTCAGTAATAATTCAGCAATCTGTTTATACCCTTTTGCACAGGCCATATGTAGGGGTGTATATCCCTTATTGGTTGCCTTGTCTACATCTGCATGGTGAGTAAGTAAAAGTTCAACAAGTTCTCTATGGTTGCTCTGACAGACTAGTACTAGTGGTGTCCATTCATCAATGGTTTGTTGGTTCACATTAGCTTTGTATGTCAGTAATAATTCAGCTATATCTTTATAGCCCTTAACACAGGCCATATGTAGTGGTGAAGTTCCCTCATTATTTGCCTTATATACATCTGCATGGTGTGTAAGTAAAAGTTCAACAACATCTTTATGGCCAAACTCGCACGCTTTGTTAAGTGGTGTAAATCCATACTGTTCTTGTTGGTTCACATTAGCTTTGTATGTCAATAATAATTCTGCTATATCTTTATAGCCCTTAAAACATGCCATGTGTAGTGGTGCCCATCCCTCATCTACCTTATCTACATCTGCATGGTGAGTAAGTAAAAGTTCAGTAACATCCGTATTGCCCATCTCACAAACTAGTTCTAGTTGTGTCCGTCCATACCCTTCTGGTTGGTTCACATTAGCTTTATATGTCAATAATAGTTCAGCTATATCTGTATAGCCATTGTTACATGCCATATGTAGTGGAGTCAATCTATTATGATTTTCCTTATCTACATCTGCATTGTGAATAAGTAAAAGTTCAACAACATCTTTATGACCTTGTAAACATGCTAGGAAAAGTGGTGTCAATCCATTCTGTTTTTCTTGTTGGTTCACATTACCTTTGTATGTCATTAATAATTCAGCTATATCTTTATAGCCTCCATGACAGGCATGATGAAGTGGTGTCCATCCCACAGCACCTGCTTTATCTGGATCTGCATTTTGAGTAAGTAAAAGTTTAACAACATCTTTATGGCCATTCGCACTTGCTAGTCCTAGTGGCGTCCCACCGTTCTTTCCGTGTTGGTTTACATTAGCATTGTTTATCAGTAATAATTCAGCTATATTTTTATAGCCTTTATAACAAGATATATGTAGTGGCGTCTCTCCATAATCATTTTGTTGGTTCACATTAGCTTTATATGTCAGTAATAATTCAGCTATATCTTTATATCCTGTATAACAGGCATGATGCAGTGCTGTCCATCCCAGTGAATTTGCTTTATCTACATCTGCATTTTGAGTAAGTAAAAGTTTAACAACATCTTTATGGCCATACGCACAGGATTGATGTAGTGGCGTCTCTCCATGATTGTTCTGTTGGTTCACATTAGCATTGTATGTTAGTAATAATTCAGCTATATCTTTAAAGCCAGTGTGGCATGCCAGGTTTAGTGGTGTCCATCCGGTATTATTTGCCTGATTTACTTCCGCATGGTGAGTAAGTAAAAGTTTAGTTACATTAGTGTGACCTTTGAAGCTTGATAAATGGAGCGGTGTCCATTGTTCGTCATCAATTACATTAAGTTGTATTTTATCCAAGTTCAAAATTAGAGAACATAAGTCTGTATATCCATGCAATGATGAAACATGAAGACCTGTCATCTTGAACTCCTTACTTGGACAAAATACGATGTCTGATTTATTCTTTGTGTTAATAAATTCAATAAATTGTTTTCTATACTCAGGCAAATGTGTCTGACAATTACTAAACACAGTCCAATTTTCACCCTCTCTCATGTCATTTAAAAGTCGATTGAAATATGCTTCCTCGTGTGAGGTATCCAGCAATATTGTATGTGGATTTTTATTGTCATAAAATGACGAAAATGCGAGTCTGTCTTTTATGAATGAACTACTTCCATGCTTTATTATACACTGTTTAAAGTTTTTCCCTACGACATAAGATATGATATCGAATATTTTATCGTGAATGGTGCAAAAACAGTTGTTTTTCTCTTTCAAATATGTTTTAGTTAATTGCTTCATACTTGATAGCAACGTCGCTTTTGTTGGTAATTGTTGAAAACTTGATTCATTGAAGAGATCTTCAAAGACTTGTTGGTAGTCATGGTTACATATTGTAAACAGTTTGGTATTAACACAATTATTGTACATTACCATTAAAGCTAAACAAAAGTATGCAGGGTCACATTTTTCTCCCAGTTTGGAAATTTCTGTTTCAATATATTTCTGGGGCGCCTTGAAAAATTCTAGAAAATCATCTTTAATGTTCTCTTGCATCTTACAAAGTAACGGGAAAAATGGAAACATCAAAATGACATCATCAGGCAGTTGATTTAAACGGCTCTCTGTAAGGTAAGACTCTGCTATTTGTTTACGCTCCATTAACGATAAAATCATCGTTTTAGTCGACAAATCACAACTAACTAATGATAAGCCCAATGTTTTATTTGTGTTTCTTTCGTAAATACTTGATCTACAAGTCATCAATATTTTTATATTTTTTGCAGTCTTAAGATGTTCCTCTAAATGTTTTTCAACTCTTTCCCATTCATTTACATCATTATCGCGTAATGCATATTTTCCTACTACGTCATCAAATAGAAACAATTGGTTCTTATCAGGTATTGTAAAATCAATAATATTTGATGGATTGGTTACAGGCAAGATCTGAAAACTTTCGTTGTCTTCTAGAAAAAAGGCAACATAGTAAGCTATTGTAGATTTTCCGGATCCAGGCTCGCCCGTTACTATGACACATTGCTCCTTTTGAAGAGTTTCCAAAACAGACTTAACACACTGAGTTACAACAAACTTGCCTAGTTTATCTTTATATTCCTTCTTTATTGACTCCATAGTACCTACAACAAAAAATTAATTGTACTTTCTTTGAATTTATAATAGAAAATGACAGTATTACATTTGGTGTGGGCGGCCAGTATCACAAATGATGTAAATTTTGAACGCTACAAAAATATTTTAACACTTTATTTATAAGTGAATAATAGTTAAAAGCACAGTCCATGATATAGCTGTGGCGCATTAAAAAAATACCGTGAAATATGTGCGGGAGTGCGCACGCGCGCATGTGTGAGTGTATGTATGTGCGTGTTTATGAACATGCTTGTGTCTGTGTGTTTATGTGTAAATTTTTTGTTTTAAAGTGGATGTGTTTATGTGTCTATATGCGTGCACATCTGCCAATCTATGCATGTATACATGGGTGTTTTTGTGTGGGTCAGTAGGTATTCAGGTGATTACGATGTCAAGTCTCTATTGATTAGAATCTTAATATGTGATATCATAAAAAATACATCATGAGCTGCTTAGGACAATTTTACCATTTTAGAAACTTTCAGAAGTTGTTATCAATGTAAATATATTTTACAAAATTTAGTGATATGTTAATCAGTGAATGAAAACCCTTATATTAATAAATTGTTTTCGCTGTATTTACCTGATTTAATTGTATGCTTGTCATTATATAGCATAAGTAGATGTTTTAATGTACAGTGATACAAAAATCAAATATTAAAACCAACTGATTTACATTTGTACGTGTACAGTTTGACTGCGTGATCAATCACAGTATGAACACATCTGGCATAAATAAATACTGATGCAGTGTTCAAGTGCAAGCCAAAAACGGACGAAAACCACAAATATCGTTCAATGTCATATCAAAATTAGCTATATTCTAATCGATCAACCAAGTTTAAGTGTTTCATTCGACGATGTCAGATTTATCATATTGGGTACTGGCTAGACTTGTTCCCTGGTTTTTCATGTACTAATAATCAGCAAACTATAGACCTAATATTTTCCCACCATGTATGATTACAGACAAACTGACGTAATCCAAAAAACTTTAACATAGTCACGTGACCGTCAAATTAAGGTCAAGGTAAGGTAAAACCTGTCACCATATCATGAACTATACATCAGCATTATATATCACTGGACCGTAAAAGTAAGGTCAATGTCGGTTGCCACATATCGAAATGCTGTTTCTTTAATCAGCAGCCAAATGTTCTTACTGTAACTTTGTCATCCTATACATGTTCTGTATCTATCTTTACCCTTCGTCTCGGTTAAAGAAGCTATATTTTTATATAGACTACTCGGCCAAATCCGCTATATTAAAAATATAGCTTCAATAACCGTGGTGTATCATAAAGATAGGCATAGTACATGTGTACTAGCGTGTGACGATGGAATTCTCGTTTCCAATACGTATTTATCTGACAGTAATCTAACTCAGCATCTTTGTATATATTATAT
Source organism: Limnoperna fortunei (assembly GCA_944474755.1). Classification (NCBI taxonomy): domain Eukaryota; kingdom Metazoa; phylum Mollusca; class Bivalvia; order Mytilida; family Modiolidae; genus Limnoperna; species Limnoperna fortunei. The sequence goes on along the minus strand of OX104122.1, from coordinate 65,251,413 downwards.
GGGATGACAAAGTTACTTGTCATACAGTCACAGTAAGTTAATTATATACAAACGTCTAAGTATTGTGACAACCATTCATTACGACAGACAAATCTTTTAGACTTGTATATTATTTTTTGTTTATGCTGTATCGTCATGTTTGTAGACCCGATACTTAATAAGTGTACGATACAGCATAAACAAAAAATAATATACAAGTCTAGAAGATTATGCAACGATACAAATGACGGTGTTTCTTGTCAAAACTATAGACACAGACTGACCAACGAATGGCCTTAGTCATTGAGTGTCAATATTAATAAATAACGTAAACAAGTCATAACATATTCATCTTGAATTTTCTCACTCCTACTGAACCCTAAACTTCTATATATATATTGCTTCCCCGTCCGCCACCCGCGGACGCGCTGTTACTTGGCTTTGCTCAAATATTCCAACAAGATGTAATCAAAATTAATAAGGTGACAAATTCTTTACGCCAGACGCGCGTTTCGTCTATTCAAGACTCATCAGTGGCGTTTAACTCTAAATGTTTAAGATATTCTTCATTAGGAGATAGAATAATAGTATCCTTCATTGGGAGATGGAATAATATAAGTCCACTGGATCGTGTAAATAAAAAAAAGGCAGTTCAAAACATTATATAAAGGGTCCAAAGAAAGTTACCAAACCAGTACACTTATTTAGTATCGGATCGACAAACATGACGATACAGCATAAACAAAAAAATTATATACACGTCTAGAAGATTATGAAACAATACAAATGACGGTGTTTCTTGTCAAAACTATAGACACAGACTGACCAACGAATGGCCTTAGTCATTGAGTGTCAATGTAAATAAATAACGTAAACAAGTCATAACATATATCGATCCGATACTAAATAAGTGTACTGGTTTGGTAACTTTCTTTAGACCCTTTATATAATATATAAGTAATTATATAATACTGCCTGTATTGTGTATTTACCCGATCCCAGAGGACTTATATTATTCCATCTCCCAATGAAAAATACTATCATTCCATCTCCCAATGAAGAATATCTTAAACATTTAGAGTTAAACGCCACTGCTGAGTCTTGAATAGAAGAAACGCGTGTCTGGTTGGTAATTTTGATTACATCTTGTTGGAATATTTGAGCGAATCCAAGAAACAGCGTCCGCGAGTGGCGGACGGGGAAGCAATATATATAGAAGTTTTGGGTTCAGTTGGAGTGAAAAATTCAAGATCAATATGTTAAGCCTTGTTTACGTTATTTATTTATATTGACACTCAATGACTAAGGCCATTCGTTGGTCAGTCTGTGTCTATAGTTTTGACAAGAAACACCGTCATTTGTATCGTTGCATAATCTTCTATACTTGTGTATATATAAACAGTCTAAAGGAAGCTAACAACCAGTACACTTACTAAGGATCGGATAGCCAAAATGACGACACAGCATAAACAAAAAAATAATATATAAGTCTAGAGAATTATGCAACGATACAAATATAGAGATGTTTCTACTATAAAATAATTATATTAATAAATATGACAAAAGTTTCGACCAACTGATGGCCTTCTTCAGTGTCAATATCAATCTATAAATAAACGATACAATTTGGTTATTGATACATCAGCATCCGGTGGTGACGTAATCGGGTCTGATTTTATTGATCTTGAACTTTCGCGGATCACATCTATTAGTCATTACATAAGGGAGTACTGTACAGTTGTATAAACCATTTAATCTTTAACTTCTTGATATTCATGAATTTATTATTAATTTATATTTAGAATGATATTTATTGTTTTTGTTTATTTCATTTGGGTATACCGAGCAGAGCTCTTTGATCCAGAATCTCTCTCGGGCCTCCCGTTCAGAGTCTCGCCACTTGTAGTTCTGCTCGATAATTAGGATTTTTATGTGATCAAAATCCTTTGGAGTGTGGTCGGGCAGTCTGAAGTGTTGGCTTACGGGCAGAAACTGTTTCTTAGTTAGGTCACTTCTGTGACCATTCAGTCGTTTGTGGAATGGGTGTTTGGACTCGCCGACATATTGTAAGCCACAGATGGGGCACTCAAGAATGTAAATGACATTCGAGCTTTTGCAGTTAACAGTAGTGAATATTTTGTAATGTTTATCTGTGACTGCTGTTAAATTTAGACAAGGGTTCCATATGATTGCAACATTTGCAGCGTTTGTCACCACAAGACTGACTTCTGCCAGCGGCATTGCTGGGCTTTGCAATCTCTGCCCGTACCAATAAGTTGCGGAGACTGTTGGGTTGTTTAAACGCAACCATGGGGGGCTCTGAAAAGATTCTTGACAACCTGGGATTTTTTTCAACCAAATTTTATCGTTTATTTATAGATTGATATTGACACTGAAGAAGGCCATCAGTTGGTCGAAAATTTTGTCATATTTATTAATATAATAATTTTATAGTAGAAACATCTCTATATTTGTATCGTTGCATAATTCTCTAGACTTATTTTTTCAAGGTTAACACCATATACAGCGGATTTGTAGTCTATAGTGCTGGCGAAAGGATGCCAAAGTGTCTCACTGTGTAGACCTATATATTCACCTGAAGATTATTAGGTCACGTGAAAGTACTTGTGAAATACAAAAACTAATTATCTCTAAATGGATTAAAAATTCTTTTAGACAAACTGTATTATATAATATATTTATATATTATATAATATATATAAGGGTCCAATTATAGCTGTCTCGTTTATCTTAAATACAGTATTCTTGGGAATATTTTCATGTTGTTCTTTCCTATAGTGGTCTTTGGAATGTTGTCTTGCTTACCATAGCTTGAGTGTCCTTGGTAATAACTCCTGTTTATCTTTGAGAATGTTTTCTTGTTTATCTTACCCACTGTCTGCTTTAGAATAAAGTCAAGTTGATCACGTTTACATAATTTTTATTTTATTTTACATCTGATGTAATAATATCTTTCTTATTTTACCATTTTACCTAGAGTGTTCTTCGGAATGATGTCTTGTTTGTCTTTTCTGATCCTATCGTTTTCTTCTTTTAAGTTAATAATTTCAGTATAAGAATTCGTAACCTTGTCTTGTAATTCTTTAATTTCAGTCTGTGACTTTTCAATCTCTTCTCTCAATACTTTAATTTCAGCCTGTGACACATTAACCCATGTCATGATTTCCTGGTTGGATTGGTCAAGCTTTATCGTCATAAGGTTCTGACATTCAGTAACAAAATTGCTACCTCCGAGTCTTCCTACCGCCTAGACACAGAATAAAATACAGAGGCTATTTGTTTAGCGTTATTTTGTTTGTTAAAACCTACACAGAAATGCACAGACAAATGTAAATGTTTCATTTATAGAGGTTGGATCATTTAGAAAATATCTATAGTGAAAATCTGAAGAAGAGTTGCATATAAACACCAACATAGTACAGATTTGATTCATCTAATACCTCTTTTGTCAAACTTAAAATTTACTATTTAACTAAACAATCTAGAAAATTTTCTGGGCATTTTTTGCACTTGTAGAAAAAATTATCATTATGAACGAATCCCACTATGGCTACATTTTTAATGAAGTATTATTACATATAATTTTTATATATTTAGTACTAATACCGGATTTTTGTGTGTTTTGTGTATGATAGATACGCGTTTCATCACAGCAAGCTTGAAATGGATTAATACAGTTATCAAATAGGCAATATCTCAGTATATAGCACTAAATATATGATCAATATCTATACCATTAGGGTAGTGATAGATAAACTGGCACCAATTTGTAATTGACAGATATAGAAAAATAATTATCATCTTTGTTGGCCTGTAGCTACTTAGAAACCGTCCTTTAACGAAATCCACATAATATATACTATCAAACAAATAGTAGGTCCAAATTGAAAAAAATGTTAATGTTTAAGAAGGACCCTTTCAATTGACCCTTGACGATTTATTGTTTGATAAACTGATTGACCTATAAATCCAGCAAAAATTTTATCATCATAATGCACAAGTCGTTCAAAAAAAAACAGAAATAACATACTTTGTTAATAATACACTTCACAACAAATAGTATTCACACATTTTGAATGACATTAAAATAAATCAAAGTACAACCTTCAATATGAGTTGTACGAAGTTATTTGAAAAAGTGTTATTTAACCATTTTTATTGATATTGCCATGTCAGTCACAAGTCTAATCTTGTAACTAGCATCTACAATTATTCAAAATAACTTTAAAGAACGTTTGAATTTGTGAAACGTTTATTATTATGATTTATAAAAACATAGTTATTATATATTTATGATTATTTGTGGACTGAAGGAGTAAAATTTTATAATAATAATTCAGTTTTTTTATGAGCTGGCATTTAATTTGCTATATCAAATTGATCAACAAATATAATACGCCATAACTTGTGTTGGTCAAAAGACCTATTCTTATGCCGTTAATTTAAAATAACTACATGTCATCGCTGTTTTTTCCTATTAAAATTGTCAAATATTACTAAAATTAAAATATTAACCATAAGCAGTAATTAGAAATTTTAATTGTTACCTCGGATACTTCTTTCCATTCAATCATAAAGTCACTCTGTGATATTTTGTTGTCGTCCATGTGGGCCATTTTGTTTCTGTAACATTTAATTCTTGCTAAATCAGCACATTCACTCTTATCTCCAGGAAATGGCAAGCTATCAAATCCAGTAGGGGATTTGGATATAGATGAGAAGTTGCGAAACAAACAGATCATTAGGGTAATATCACAATCTGTTGACACAGGATTAGCTGTAAACAAACATAAACCTGACTTAAATGATTGATCTGGAGGCCTCGGTGGCTAAGTGGTTAGTCATCTTATTTTGATCAAGTGCCTTTCAACACTGAGGCCGTGGGTTTGAGGCTAACTGCATGCAGGGTGTGTTCAACTTTAACCTAAATGACAAAGATTGCCAGTTCTGATCATAAAGGTTAGGGGTTTTTACCACATATTTGGGCTTCCTAACCCAGCAAAAATAGAAGCTATTATATAGCTGAAAAAGTTATGTGATTGGTGTTAATTTTCATTTGAACATAAATAATTGAATATAATGTGTGCTTAAATTTTAATATGAACATAAATGATTAATTATAATGTGTGTTAAATCCATATATAGATGACATATGAGAACAAATGACTTACTCATTCCTACGGAGCATATCGTTAATTTGCCAAGTGGTTTGAGAAGATTGTATAAACCTATCAAGATACGGGCTGGAAACACGCCCGGAACATAAAAAATATAAAAGAAATATAAATCATGCAACGTGCTCGGGAACAAGTAAAACAAACAACGGTTTCGTCACTTCAATTCAGACAAAACAACATTTATTAGGCGTACAGAACACTGGTGCTACAAGGTTTGCAAATATAGACAAAAATGAAAAATTTCACAAAATATAATGCAAAAACAAGCTGACTGGAAAACACAAAACATTTTCTCAAATCCAGGACAAGCAAAGTAATTCATCACTATACTGAGTACTCTGTGAGAGAAGTGAATCATGATGCAGTTTGTACTATTGAAATTAGTATACATAATACATAGATTAAAGTTAATTCCATGTATATATATTTGGTAACTGTCTCATTTAATAAACTTATCAATAAAAACAAGTATTTATTGAGTACAGAGCAGAAGAAAGATATACAAATTGATTTTTATTGGTGTTTTTAAAGAGAAGGGTAATTTTGAAAAACTATTTTTAACTGAGGAAATAGAAAAGGTATTATTCAAGTATGGAAGTAAATAACAAAAAAAAGAAAACAAATGTATGTAATGATAAAAGAACAGTTAGTCGGATAGATGAATAAATGAACATGATGGCAAATAAGAAAAAAATGAATAAAATAAAATAAAGTTAATAACATTAATAACAATAAATAACATAGGAGTAATGGGTTGGTGAACAGATGTCATAAATTCTTGATAATTGCAAATGAAGCAAGCTATACATACATGTACTAGTATTTAGGATCTTTAACTATAAATATGCATGTGTTTACAACAAATAATAATAAGGTGGGTAATACACTTGTAGGTAGAATTTATAATATTTATTGAAATCTGTGTGTACTATTGATATATTCAAGGACAGCATTTGTTATTTCAGCATTTTCCTCTGGAGACAGTTCCAATGAACCATGTAGTAAAACATTTAGTATTGGTTCAAAATTTCTAAGACGGTTGAATAACAGTCTTCGTGGGTTGTCATGGAGAGTTTATTTATTTCATTTATGAATGAGCATGTCATCTACAACAATTCTTGTACAGACTCGCATCATCTGCTCCCATGAGCCTCCGAAGTGAGTGCAGAATGGCGGGTTGAAATTCCACGCGGTTCCAATTGTTTTCAACGTTTTTGACACAATTCCTGTCTCAACAAATGCTTGATACCTAAGTCTTGAATTGCACTGACTAAGTTAATGCCTCTGTAAGGTCAAATCAGTTTAAAAGTACAAGAATCGCAACAAAACGGAGGTAAGCATTAATGAATGACGCAATACTTATGTCACCTACTACTTCTAGGTGTACAGCTCTTGAGACTTGTAAATAAAATAGCCCAGCTCTTTTGCTGTGATGACCCGTCTGTCTTTTTACTCTGGATAATTGACTACGGTCCAAATGTGTCAAGAAAAACAAAGGTAAAGGGAGGTCTAGAATAGAAGCAGACTATCTTCTGATAAACTACCCTGATAATGTACAAAGCTGTGACACTGACGCACTTAGAGAACATCAATATGATGGCTTCTATAAAAGGCAATAGGGCTAGAATGATATCACAACCTCTTAAGAGTTCAATGTGTAGATCTGTATCAATGGACAGTATGTACTGAGCCACATCATGAAGATGGTTTTGTATTACCTCTGCTGAGGGTATCTAATGCTTGTTGTTGGGAATTTCTGAGCATTCGATAAAAGTTTCGACCTCGATCTTCACACTACAGTATATTTCTTAACAATAAAACCGCTACTCTTCTGCCTGTTGTAATGGTTTAGAACAAGTTGACAACGTAAAGGAGACATGCTTGAAGTTTTCATCAAAACTATCGTCTTTGTCATCTATCAATGCGTATACCTTTCGCTGGTGCTAAGATTTGTTTTTATAGTATTAATAAATTTCCAGCATTTTAGCACGACTTACTCGTGCTACCTATATTCTCCAAAACTAGCGCACACTTTTTCAGATACACCTTTGCCTCTGGTTTTAACTGTAGTCATGTAAAGAGTTGTTGTTGGTCTCTCGTCTGGAGGTGCCTCTTTAAAACTACAGCAACGAAAGCAAAGTTTGTTTTTCTAGAGATGATGATTCGCTAGTTCTTAGGCATCTGACGAAAAGCTCTACACTGTTTAATTCATGGTTTGTATTGTGTGGCATAACAACTTGCCCAATGTTGTGGAATTTGAACAAAACTGAGTTGTCCTTTCAGTTTCCCGAATAGGAAACGGATTGCGACCCGTTGGTTCCACCGATAGTGTATTATTGCTTTAACTTAAAACTAGTCTTTAATCGCAATTTTGCATTGTTATAGGTAAAATTTACAAAGAACCAACCGGTGAAAACAACATGTCATGTTGGTGTTTGAACGAATTCGACACATATGACCATTTTTAGTGAAGATTATAAGGAAGACAAACTTCTGTCCTGTTGAATTCAATTGACGAATCATAGACCGCTAGCACTTTAGAGTAGAGCGGATTAGCATTCACACACTAAATTTTACTCAATATCATACAAATCATTTGATACAAATCGGTTGAGTTTCATAACGTAAATCTATTCTATCCCAAACCTTAGTTAAAGCCACAAACTGAATGCCGGCACAAGCAGAGTGAGACACTTTCTGCTAAGCGCTATGAATCTGGACCAATCCATCTAGTCATTAGGTCCGGTTACTTCGACGGATTCAATAAATGTTCTGACATAAAAAGTTGGTTTCTAAAATAAGTTAGTGTTCAAAAATAGAACCACATCTTTACATGTCATTATGGTTATTAAGCTGACAAAGTGCACTTTGGTATTGTTCGTATATGATGGAGCTGATTAGAAAATAAAGTTCCTTACATGGGAATAGTCACTGGGCAATGTTGACCGGGCTCAAAACCTACAGAGTGACATTGGTTTTAAACGAATTATGTAAATCAGAATTTTGTACCAAGTTTGCTAATAAAGGTTCTGAATGAACTACTGTTGGCATTGGTTGATTCACAGTATGTTGATCATCGTTTAGATTATCATGGTGTATGTCAGATTGCTTCAATTGTGACACAGTTGTAGGATTTTGTACACAATTTTCTTATGTTTAAGTGTCAAATTTTGGCAATGAATGTTCAATAACGTTCTAGTATTAACACTAGTTGTTCCAACATGTTGAAAACTGAGTCCTGGTCTTCCAGCTAACCCGCAGCCTTCAATTATTTCGGTTTCTAGAGCTTCAGTTTCTTGTTTAACTTGCAACAATTTTAATTTTTGCTCTAAAGCCATTTTTGTTGCAATATGTCAGCTTTTTCTTCAACATACTTAATTTTGTTCTTGCCTGCTTCCAATTCACGTGTAAAGATACGTGTCATATTGGGCCTCGGGTAACCTCCTTTCATGATTCCTTTTAAAGATTGATTTTACTGTTCTGGCACAAGAAAGAAATGCAACGATTTCCTCCATGAAGGGTATAAAATACTTCGGTGTCATTTTACTTTTTGACAAATATGAAAGTATTATGCAAAACAAGCAGGAAACATCATTGCTCTAAAACATTAAAAATCAATGACGGAAAACCCCAAATATTTTCAGAAATCCAGGACACAAAATAAATATCCAGGTGTAGGACCAATAAATTCCGGAAACCTGTCCAGAGGTTGTACGTAAAAGTAGCATTATTAAACAGGTCAGTTAACTGTTGCCTAATATAGAATTTGAACCGTACATGCTACCAGAATACATTTGACATTTTTGGAAAGCTGAATGTTTTAGAAAAACTTGAGAAAAACGTTTTATTGGTTTGATCATAACAATGAGTCAGTTGAGGACATGCAGTATTTTTGGACTGAAAGTGAAAGTAAATTTTTATACCATATGAACTTTCGGTTGAGCGCTTGTGCTTAAGTGCAATAAAAAATAGGGTAAAAGTTTGACAGAATGCTAACCTGTTGCATATTGTTATGGGGCAGAAGTGTCACTTTATTTGAAATAAAGATAAATTGTCTATAAACAGTCAAAATCATCAAATTTAATATAGGCAAAGAGTCGAAAAACAATGGTGGTCCCTCCAAAGGACTATAAAATAGGAGAAGATTGTATTTAAATTTGATTGAAGATTTTTTTTAATTTATCCAATAAAGAGTGCAGAGTTTTTTCGTTTTGGGTCTTTATGTTAAATTAACTCTAACCATTCACTGAGGACTATTTTCCTCACCACATCTAGGACAACCATTTTAGAACACTGAAAATTTTTTAATTTAAAGCTTAAAAAACTAACTGAACAATCAAATTAACATAGCGTAAATAAAGAATATGTTTTCTGTCAGTTGAGTATTACCATTTGTATCAGAATTGATCAATTTACATGTAAGGGAATAGGGAATATGTTTTAATAGAAGTTAGGATTGCTTAAAATTTCTATTCTGCCTAACAAATTAAATAATCCAAAAATAATCGTAATACCTGTATTCAAAATTGTCCATTGAGCACTATTAATGACACGTTTGTTGTTTAAGTCTTGAAGTTTTGTCCTCTTGTTTGTAACAAACTGGTGAAGTGGTGGTGGAAATTCTCTGTCAAACAAAACACGGACAGCTCTTGGTGCTATACCGGCCAGTAGCATAGACTGTCGAACAAAGTTTTCTTCTTCTTGAGAGATCGCAGCCATCTGGAGTAGAAATAGTCAGTGTGTATTGCAAGTTTAAATTAGACCAATATAATTTATTTCATTAATTGGTGTACAAATACACATGTCAATGACTTCAACAAGAAATCTCAGTAAACAACCATTTAGGAACAAAATGCATTTGCAATTAATATTGAAAATATGTTGTAAAATTTGAAAAAAGTTAACATTGTATTCAGTCAAAAATACAATGTCTGCAGTCCCTATCTCATCTGCTGGTCATAACAGAAACTTATTGTTTATAAAATAACAATGTTTACTTACCAATTTGCACATGTCTGTTAAAATATACATTTAAAACTAATCAAGAATATATTTTTTTAAATATATATATTTATATATATTTAAGTATATATATATTTTTTTTAAACAGTTTTTATGAGACATTTGTGTAATTAGGGTCATTTTACCAAAAACTGGGGGTCACCTTTAACGAACATTAATATGTAATAAAGACAAAATGTGTTAAGTTATCAGCGTCATTTTTAAAGAGTAAAGTACCTCCATTTTTATGTTGGTCTAATAATTTTCTTCTTGTAAGGGTATAATTATAAGATTCTCGAGCAATTAATAAAAACCTTGCGATTAGAGTTTATACTATTCACGGGGAATATGTTTAGAATAAATTTGTTTCAATATTTCCTTAAATAAACCATCAGTTGTTCATTAAATTCATAGTTCCAATTTTACTTCATTCGATAACATTGACACAGTGACCTCTGTTTGTTTACAGCTGAAATTAAAATGGCGACCGATCATGTGACCACTATGAAATAAGTAATGTGACTCTATTTAAGGCCAATCAAATATGAAAATACAATGAATAGTTATTTTTTTTAGTAATTACACGTCATTAAAAAAACATTTTTTAGGAATTAATAGCATGCTGTATACATATTTGTTGGGGATTGCGGGAATCTGTTTTTCTAGATTATTATCAACTGACATATCCTTAATTCAATGCATTTAATATTTAAGGGTGAGGCTCATCAAATTAAAAAGATGAAAAATAATGTGTATGATGGTTTTGACAACGATTTATTGGCACATTATTGAAAATAACATATTTTTATCCTTACATACTACAATCACTTAAATGTGCACAGAAACTCATCAACTCTCCTCACAAAGCCGACCTCTGTACAGAAAATAAGATGAATGCAATGTCCACACTTATCATATTATGCCCACTTAGTAATAATCAGATTCACAATCTCTATCACAGCTTCAGTGAAAAGCTTCTTACTAACACAACATAACTCACTCTCATCAATTTCCACACCTTCATCTGAGTCAAAGTCACTACAATCATCAGTCAAAAATATATACATGACTAGGTCCGGCTCTTGACTTCTTTCACAGCCTGAAGCGTACAATTAAAGAACTGCCCAACTTCAACATTAACAGTTTCTTTATCTTTACTCCACTTGTCCCTCTCGCTCCATTTCTCTTTCTTCCCTCTAAAATATCTCACTTTCCGGACCTTCATTATCCTCTCCAATTTCACTTCTGCTCTTTATTATAAGTTTTTTTGTCAAATTCACATTTACAAATACTTTAGAAGGTGCAAAGTTTGTTAAGTCAATACTGTCTTTGCACAATATTTGTGAATTAGACCAGCTAGTGGGAGAGACAGTGCCTGCAGCCCAGCTGTAACATGTAACTCTTAAATAAAATATATAATATACAGTGGAATTGCATATACAGGAGCGTTTCCGCAACCAAGAGTGGTAATTGTTTCAGATTTACCAGCAGTAAGTGCAGGAGGCTGATATCCAGCATCACCAAATATATTAGAAGGTTTGTGGTTAAGTTGTACACCCTTTTCATCAACATTTAACATTAGTGAGGTTTGTTTTCAATATCATATTTCTCAATAATTGCAGATAGTTCGGTAAAGTACTTGTCAACTGTAAAACGATTAGCTCCTTTTGCTCTCGCAATTTACTAGGCTCTAGGTTTAAAAACCTTCAGATCAAACCACCTTCTCATGAATAAGTAAAACCACTTCATAGTAAATGGGTTGTCAATGGTTCTTAACACTTAATGCACGGTATAATCAGATGCTTAATCGACTTCTTCCTGAAGTATATATCCTTAAACATTGGAGGCCATATCCTTCAGATGGGAGACGATTCTTGCTTCCTGTTCCAAGTTCTATATTGGAGATAAGAACAATTCCAGCAATTCTTTACCTCAAAGTCTGATATGAAACATCATGCTGCAAGGCTTACTTTCTAATAGAGATTCCACTTTTAACTGATAAATATGCATCCATCATTCTATTTGGACTAAACTGCCTCAATTTACGACCTCTTTGTTTAGTTGTCACGTGAGATGGCGTAACCTAAAAGTACAACATGTGCACTATTAAAATTGTTGTTAATTATTGAGCTAGTTTATGCATTTATACCCAATTAATGACTGATAAAATGTAATTTAAAGACTACTTTTAATGTTATATTGATCATTAATTTTGTCACTTACTGCCGAGAATAGTAATTTACTCCATGAAATATATATGCTTGTAATTCTAAATTATTAACTTTTTTCATCATTATTGCTTATTATTTTTAATTAAATTTATATTGAAGTAAACAAATTCTCAGATGTGTCTGCATTTTTTTTAATTGGATCTTTCATTTTTTGTTTTTGGTTATTTAATACTTTCATGTGCTTACAATTTTGTTTTGAAAATCAATTTCCTAGGATACAGTTCATGGTCACTGATATAAGCGGCATGGCCGACGGTTGTTTATTTTGCTGAGAGTAAAAATATTGATAAATAAGCTATACATGTGGATTATTTATAATCAATTTGTGTCAGAAACGTCAGAAACGTTCTAGAAGTGAAGTTTAATTGACTTTGTAACTGCCAAGTGAAGTGAAGCTGACTTGTAATGGATAAATTTGACTTTCAAGATTTCGACCCTCTCAGTCCCATTACAGCGGGCGCATTCGTTCAGGCCGTGATGATACCCGATAAAGTGATAACAACTGCACAAGTGCATAATAACGCAGTGAGTAACTTTGAGACCACCTATGATTTTAATATAGAAAAAGCAAACAGCAATAAACGACGATTGTCAAATGAAAACTTTCAACCGGTTAGTGTTAAAAAACTCAAACCGAACAATAGAGATAATGATGACATAATTAAACACCTCTCACAAGGAAACCCGTCTAGGCGATCGGGTGATCAATTGACCAGCAATGAAATCAGTGAACTTAAAAGTGTAGTATTGAATTTAACGGACACAATGAACAACTTTTGCAACATGATAACTAAGCGAATAGATGAGTTTGAAAACAATATATCTAGTCAAATAGCCTCAATGATTGATAGAAAGATTTCGGTTGAAATGAAAAAGGTCAAAGAGCAATTTCAATCAGAATTAAAAACTGTTACACAACGAGTTGAAAACATTGAAAAAAACACAAACGAATATTGCAAATCAGAGACCTTCCACCGAGAATGACGTAGATAAATGTGCAGTTGTTATACGCAATATGACCGAAACCGAGAGTATAAACGCTGTCAACAAGGTAAACGGCATGATACGAGACGGATTATATTTGAACGATGTTAGGGTTATATCCGCTGAACGTAAAAAGAGCATGAAAGAGGGTAAACCAGGAGTGATAATAGCGTCGTTTTCGAATACAGAGGATAAACGGAAAGTGATGGAACGGAAACGAGACTTGAAAGATACCAGAAACTTCAAAGACATTTTTATAGAAAACTCACTTCCAAAGGCACAAAGAATCTTTAATTCTAACGTGAGAAATATTGTGAACGCGATAGGAAAAGACAAATTGGAAATTAGAGGAAATCGCGTTCAAGTGAAATCGCTGAGAACCAGAGCTGCGAATTCGAACATCTCAAAAGATTCGGACGATACTCGCCGAGACCGATAGTGCGGAACGACAATGGACTGATGAAGGTTGGCAAGCATCACGTAGACCATATAGAAACGGACGAGGAAATGGGAATCGAGGAAACAGAACATACCGAGGCCGTGTACGATTTAATTAGGTTCGTTGCGGATTTTGGAACGTAAATGGTTGGAATGGTGATGTAAATAGTGATAAATATAATCTTTTAGTGTCATGTATAGATCAGTGTAATTTAGATATATTGGGCATAGCCGAATCACATCTAACGGGTTCACAAGGAATATGTATTGATGGATATAAGTGGTACGGTCATAACCGACGGAAAATTCACGTTCGAGCTAGATGTGGATCGGGTGGAGTCGGTGCTCTGATACGGAATCGTTTATGTGAAAACTTCGATATTCAGGTCGTTGATGACGGTACGGACGGAATAATGTGGCTGCAATTTACGGATAAACTTCGTTCGTCGAACCTATTTTACGTTTGCGTAGTCTATCTGCCGCCAGAAAATTCCACCCGTTCCGTAAATGTTCACGAATTTCTAGAGAACATAATGACACAAATTTATACCATTCCAGATGGCAGTACGTTTTATCTGTGTGGTGACTGGAATAGTCGTTGTTCTGACCTTCCTGACTTTATTGAAGGTGTGGACATTCTTCCAGAGAGAAACGTAATCGATTTTCAACACAACACCTATGGTTCGATATTGTGTGACTTTTTAATTGACGTAAACTGTTGTATACTAAACGGTCGGAATACTCTGAAGAATGACTACACATTTGTTTCGTCCCGCGGATGCTCCGTCGTTGACTACTGTATAACTCCATATGAAATGTTAGGATCTTTTACGGACTTCAACGTTATTAGGATCTCGGATCTAATTACACGTATGGGAAGAGCTGATAACTTCGATCTACGTAGGATTATCCCTGATCATTCGTTGCTGACATGGATTATGCAACTAGATATGGAAGTTTCAGAGAATGAATACAATGTCAGACGTGTAACCGAGCCAAAAACGACAGTCAAATATGACATCTGTAACCTACCTCAAGACTGGCTTAGCAATGATCGTGTTATTTCGGACATTAACGTAGCGATTTCTGTGGTGGAACGAGGAGAATGTACCCAAAACACGGTTGATGAAATGTATGTTAATTTTGTAACAATATTAAAGTCAGAAATGTCACAAAAACTTCCGCATAGAACAGTACTACTTGATGGCGCTAGTAACAAACCGAGGCGGTGTCAAAAACCATGGTGGAATGACGATTTGACTTCGTTATGGAATAATGTTTGTCGCGCGGAAAAGGAGTGGACAAAATGTAAATATGGCAATCGTAAAAAGGAACTACGCCATATATATGTTCGAGCGAGAAAAGTATTCGATAAAGCCGTTAACAGAGCAAAACGTCAATATTGGTACTCCGTGCAGGAAGATCTCGTAAATTTATGTTATAATCCGAAAGAGTTTTGGCGAAAAATTGGAAAAATTGGTGTAGGTAGCGAGCGTCGAAACAAAATTCCAATGGAAGTGAAATTAGATGATGGTTCAATTTCTACGGATAAAAATATTGTTATAAATAAATGGAAAAACGATTTTTGTGCAATGTTGAATCAAAATCATAGTAATGTTGATTTAAATTGGAATAATGAAATAGTATATGATAATTCATTGGATAGTGAAATTACTATAGAGGAAGTGTAAAACGTATTAAAAGCATCTAAGAACGGGAAATCGCCAGGGGTTGATGATATTCAAGTTGAACTTTATAAAAACCCTACTGCGATGAGTGCTCTGACCCGTATGTTTAATATATGTTTTGACAGTGGTAAATGTATTGAGTTGTGGAGTAAAGGTGTAATAACTCCGATTCCGAAATCATCGACTTCAGATCCCCGAGATCCATTAGCCTATCGAGGTATAACGCTTGCACCGACCTCATATAAACTTTACTGTGGTGTACTTAATACCAGATTAACTGATAAACTTGACGATATTGACTTCCTAAATGATGAACAGAATGGTTTTAGAAAAGGGCGAAGCACTATTGACCACTTGTCCACATTAACATCTATCATAGAGACCAGAAAACTTAAAAAACTGTCAACTTTTGTAGCTTTCATTGATTTTAAAAAGCCTATGACTGGGTTAATAGAAATATGTTATTTACTAAACTTGAAATAATAGGAATTAGTACTAAAATGTTAAAGGCATTATATTCAATTTATAATAATGTACAATCATGTGTTAAACTAAACGTTAATCTATCTGAATGGTTTGAAGTGACATCAGGTTTAAAACAAGGTTGTATTTTGTCTCCTCTTTTATTTAATATTTTTATTAACGATCTTATAGATGAGGTAAAACGTTTAAATATTGGTGTCCAATGTGATGAGCATATTATTTCTATACTTTTATATGCTGACGATGTAGTATTTTTAGCAGAGAATGAAAAAGATTTGCAAATGTTATTGAACACGTTTAATGATTGGTGTACTTCTAATGATCTTGTTGTCAACCTAGAAAAATCTAAAATTGTTCATTTTAGATCACAGTCAATAAACAAGTCAAGTTTTAATTTTATGTTCAATGGTAATAGTATTGATATTGTAGAGAAATATTCATATCTTGGATTAGTGTTAAATGAATTTTTGAATTATAATGATACTGCAAAGGCTGTTGGAAAGGCGGCAAGTAGATCACTTGGTTTATTAGTAGCAAAGTGCAAAGCTAATGGTGGTTTTGAATATTCTGTTTTTACCAAATTATTTGATACACTTGTAATGTCAGTTATTGAGTATGTTGCTGCCATATGGGGTGCAAGAGAGTATTCATGTATAAATGCTATAAAAAATAGAGCAATGAGATTTTTTATGGGAGTTGGTAGATATACTCCAAATTTGTCATTATATGGTGATATGGGCTGGAAGCCTTGTATTATTAATCAGTGGTCTTGTATACTCAGAACGTGGTCTAGATATACAAAAATATCTAATGATAGAATAAATAGAAAGGTATTTTTATGGGCAAATAGATGTTGTAATAATAGAATTAAGAATTGGAATTTTAGAGTTCAAAGTAAATTCAGAGAACTTAATTTAGCACATCTATTTTTAATTTTGGTAAAAGTGTAATAAGAAGTATTGAGGATACAGCTTTTGATATGTATAAGAATGAATGGCATAATTTACTGTTTGTAAATAATCAAAGTAAACTTCGAACTTACAGGTTGTTTAAAAATGAGTATGGTATAGAAAAATATTTAAGTGTTAATATGCCTGGCAGATATAGAAGTGCGTTTGCCAAATTTAGATGTGGGGTTGCACCCATTAAGATTGAAACTGGCAGATACCAAGGTCTAGATATTGAAAACAGAGTTTGTTTCAATAATCAGTGTATTTTACATAAATGCATTGAGGATGAATATCATGTTTTAATGAAATGTCCAATGTATTCTGAATTACGAGCTGATCTTTTTAATAGAGCAAATGCAATTAATTAAGATTTTATGAATTTATCAGAAGATGAGAAGTTTAAATTTTTATTTCAAAACGAAGATGCATGTTTTTATACTGCCAAAATCTGCCATGATATTTTAATGTTGAGAACAAATGTTTTATATAAATAGTATTTTTATCATTATGTTTGTACATAGAGTTAATTATTTCATATAGTCTCTCATAACTCTTTTAAGAGTGGCTCTCTGTTACTACTTTTTATTATGTTCAATATGTTTTATGTGTATGCACATATGTAATGTAAATGAGAGGTGAGACTTAAATAAACTATTGTCTTGTCTTGTCTTGTCTGTCTGACCAAAATATGCAAATTTTAATTTGAGGGGTCATGGTTGGATGACAACATAAATTGTCATAGTTTACAAGTTGTAAAGTGGAGTAAAAAATGCATTAATAAATCTGAACATTAAACACATAATATTCTAATTAATACGATTCTTACCTGCTGGAATCTGATTTTCCTAAAATAAACTGTACTTTATTATTTTTTTCTTCCGTACCTGGACGCTATTTCTGTCAATGTAATGACGTCATCGATCAAATTATCGCAAGAACAAAAAGGTAAACACAAAATGGATGTCTTAAGGATATAAGCCGTTAAGGAATACTACACAATACACTGGGAGGTATGTGATCCCAACCCAGCCGCATAATTCTAATAGTATGTCTGTTCAAAGTCTTGATATTAATACCATTGTATTGTATTTGTTTTCAAGTTTTCTTCATTTTGGTAGAGTTAGATATTTTTACTGGTCTGTGTTGTTGTTGATAGAATAAGGGGAGAATAAAGTAAGAAATATTATTTTATTTTATAACATGAATAGAATTTTGCGTGTTTTAATTGGTCTAAAAACAGCTTTCGGGTCACTATAAATCGGGATTTCTCAACTCTCAAAAATGGATATTCACCTCGCCTAGCTGCTTGGTGAATATTACATTTTCTGGCTGATAAATCCTGAAAGCGATCTATATCAAAGTCATTAATGTAAAATAATGTATGACCCCTTGATTAGTATCCATAAGATAGTCTAGTTAACAGATTTTTTCCCCATGAAAATCTTCTGCATCTTTTTTAAAATGTGAAGGCCTCTAAAAAAGCACACTTGGTGTTGTTTTGGGTAAAACCTTGGCGTTTGGGTGTGTGGAGAAAATGTTACGGAGATCCGCATGGACTACGTTAGTACGTACCATAGGCACTTGTCAGATTTTTTTTACCAATATACCTATACACCTATATCGTTATGTTTTGTTTAAAATTCCGAGACAAGTGCCTATGGTACGTGTTGCATATATGTTCTTGTGTTTGATGGTGTTTAACGCCACTTTCAGCAATTTTTGCAGCCATATCATGGCGTCCAGTTTTTATTGGGGGAGGAAGCCGGAGTACCCAGAGAAAACCCCCGACCTGCGGTAGGAAAACTGGCAATCCTTGTCAATTAAGATTGGAGTCGAGTACACCCTGCCTGCAGTGAGAATCGAACCCGCAATCTTATTGTTGATAGACCACGTGATCAATAGTAGACGAACTACTTAACCACTTGGCCACCTAGGCCCCCCACCGTGTTGTATATAGGTATATTGGTAAAAAATGATGAGACAAGTGCTTGGGGTAAGTACGACGAAGCCCACATTTGTTTATGCACTGCACATGAAAGGGCTATAATAGTGTTTGGGTCTGTTCATCTTTATATTTATATTTCAAGCTTACCCCGTTTCAAGTGTGATAGGGGGAATGTTATCATAAAAAAAAAATCCTGCTACCTACTTATCATTCAAAATATGTATTTATTAAAGTGTGACACGGGCTATGCTCTTCTCATACACATTTTGAAGTCATGTCACTTAACCTCTTGCGGGAAGGGCAATCATTGATTTTCTGTACGACATAAGCGTAATCTTCTGATCAATTTAATTGAGGTCCGGAGCTGGCATGTCAGTAACTGCTTGTAGACATTTGTGCTTTTTTTAAAAGATTATCATCAGTTTTATTAAGTTTGTAATTGTTACCTGTTTTTCAAATGGGACTCGGGCCCTTTTTCAACTGAGTTTCACCATTCATACTATTCTGACATAGGCACATTGGGTCAGGGGAGTTTGTTATTGAATAAAATGTTAATATACGAGTTTATAATGTGTTTAACGCATTTGGTGACCAGTCTGAAATGTAGAATGGCAAAATATTGTCCTCAGAAAAATCATCAATTTCTTTTGAAGTAATATTAAAGTGAACTGGATTTTTCTGAGGACAATACGTTACCAGACATGTCAGACTGGTTTACCAAATTTTAGAGAAGGTGCCTCGGCGGCCGAGTGGTTAAGGTAATTCGTCTACTGTTGATCACGTGGTCTATCAACACTGAGTTTGCGGGTTCGAGTATCACCGCGGGCAGGGTACGCTCGACTCCAATCTTAATTGAGGAGGATTACCAGTTTTCCTACCGAAGGTCCTGGTTTTTCCTAGTTATTACGGCTTCCTCCCCAAATAAAAACTTACACAGTTAGGGTCGAAACGTAAATGGATGTGCCGTGAGTGGTAAGAACGAATAATCGTACCCGCGCTTTTTTTTTGGCGAGGGTACGAATTTAGTCCCATTACTCGTAATGTAGCAGAGCGGGAGTGAATCACTACCGGCACTTTGATGTCCAAAAGAAGTTGCATATACAATCAGACGTGGTCGATCTTGATATCTTTCGACAGTGTCACCATTTTTTCATCGGTTTCGTGTTTAAAATCGATCATTATTGATAGGCAATGATAGTTATTGCCGTTTTTAATAACCAGCTGTGCTTTGTGTATCAATTGAAATTCGTATCTCTTTTTAATTACGTTTACTACACGAAAGTGTAGTAAAATTAGGTCACATTATCCATATACGGAAAAATGATCAACATAGCATTTTCCACGTGCATCTTCCAAGACGAAAAAAGAAATTTCTTCAATAAAGATCGTTTCCCGTTAGTTTTGCAATGTCTAAAGCTTTAATAACGTAAAGAAGATGAATATTTAGTTTGAATTTTGTATAAATAGACCGAAGTTAGAATTTTTTATTTGCTACGTTACAAGCAATAGGACTGAATTCTGCCGTTAATCCGACAAATCACAAAACTAACTTCGGATTATAGCGGCAGTAAAATTCGGCCTAGATTGGTAAGTGCTACTGGAAATGCTATTTATTGTAGATTGCTAGGAACATCCGTGATATTTTATGTATTGTAAAAAAAAAGGGGGTGGTATTTTAGTTTGTGGTTTTATTTTGTATTGCTTTTTTAACAGACTGTCATCATTGCGAGAGTGCGTTGTTTACATGAGTATCGAGAACGCCATTTCATCTCGTACTAGAAAAGTAATTCTGGCATGGCGTAATTTTTAGAACAAAAAGGACCACACGTTGATTATTGATTTTTTCTCACATCGGTTGGGAAGCTTGAAAATTGATTATAAATTATGGAAATTAGAGAAAATTAGTTTCCTGTTTACAAGCAATATGTAATTCATTACATAATTTTTCAGAATAAAATATCATTATTACCATACCTTGTCTGTTAGTTCTTACTGTCGGAATTTGTAGTGTATTTTCATATCTAAAACAATAAGCAAGTGTCTTAGAATTAATAAATATCCGGTACGTTGAGTAAAATCTTAAAAGTCTCTTGATCTTAATCTGTGGACTTTAAGGATGGTAACATTGATTTTTTCTTCACAAGATAATTGTAATCGCTGTAAATAAACCTTGGTTTTCTCTCTTGGATCTTCCTATTTTCTTTGTGTCTGCAAATATGCCATGTAATTAGACTAATAACATGAACAAATCATGCACAGTTAATCTTCCAGTTTTTTTTATAGTATTTACCGATACTTTTGAATGCATTAAGATGCCGCTTAAATTTTTAGAGATATGTTGATCACAATTTAAATGATAACCAATTGTTACTCTGAGCAGCTTTACAGTTTTTTTTCACACTCAGTATTTTTACAGTTTAAATTAAAGTAAATATTTTAATAAAGAGGTCTTCACAGATTGAAACTTGTCTGTATTGGCTTGTATTAAATTATAAAAAAAACAATCCATCAATTTGAGACTATCACTTTCAAAATTTTTGATAACATTATCTATATTATTGTCCATAAGAGAGAGTATTATCATCATTGGCTTAGAGGGGCCGGGGCCGCTAATCTCATATCTGCTCATACAGGGGAGCGTTCTGGACACATTTTAATTTATCACAGGGTCCTCTAGATGCATTGTATAAATGCTGCTTCATGAGGGCCCTGATCACCCTGGATCCGCCTCTGATCATCTGCATAATTGATTTAAAAATTCAATATATGATTAGGTTTCATTTCATTTTATAATGTCCGAAAATATATAAATATGGTGGGTTTTTAAATCTCTGCCAACATTAAATGCCTTAATTAATACATTATAAATATTGTTTGTGTTTTTGCTTTTAAAAAAAAAAGGAAAAAAAGTCACCATGTTTTTTAAATATCATTGAAAAATTAAGCAATTATTTATAAATGACTTAAACGATTGGTGTACTGTAACGCTTTGAGATATGGGCACCATATATTGTGTGGCGCTGTAGCTATGCCCTGGCCAAAATTACCATTGCAGGAAAAACGACATACACAATTTAAAAGATGCCGTTGTTGCGAAACTGATGCCGATTACACCCTTTGGCTTTGCTGATTTTTCTAGATAAAGTGGCAATTTGACTTTTTCTGTAGGTGCCGATTGGACTTGCAACCCCTCCACCCCGTGGACAAATGTCGATAAGCGGTATAATATATAAAATTCATTGATTTTTGTAGAGATCACCAGTGATAATAGAGAGCTCCCACGTCTATTTGCTGGCTTGCAATTGATCACTTGTCACAAAAACATTATATTGCTGAAAATGTGCTATAAACCTACCTTTCTAATGTTTATCACACACCATGGAGACACCGGATTTGACACATAATAAGGTCAATTTAATGCGTAAATATTACCTAGTAGAGACCCGGCACGGTACATTACCTGAGAATCGTTCGACTGTAAATGAAATGTTATTCAGTGAATAATATTTTTAAACAGGTACAAGTCTGACAATCAAATAATTATATTTACTACAGGACATTTGCATGCTTTATGTTGGTTAATACATCAGAGAGGTTTCGTGTTTATGTGGAGCCTCAGTGAACAAGTGGTTAAAACATTAGACAATATTTATTATTTTTATTATACTTCATGCAAACATGCTGTCTTTTTATTGAAAAAAGATCATGTGTTAATTTCTACTGATTCTACTAGATCGCTATCAGGATTTATCAGTCAGATAAAATGTATTATTATATGACTAAAATTTATCTTGATTTTGATTGGCCGAGGGTATCATGAAAAGTATTATGCAGACGGTGTGTTAACCTCAAAGTAGATAAAAATAGACTGATATAAAAGTTTTGACTTTTGAGTAGCTAAAAATAGAATATTTATCACTTTTCAGTAGTTAAAAATATAATTCAGCAATAAAATCACCTTCTTCTTTAATCAGAAAAAACAGAGGATGCTTACATTTGTAATTGTTGTAATGCTGGTTACCCTTAAACAATTTTTTAATGATGCATTTTGATATTGATTTGCTGATAATCCTGAAATTGAGTTTCATCGCATTTAAATATTGAGAAGAATATAAATAATCAACATTATTTTTACATTTTTAACAGTATATTTTATAGTTACAGATGATCAAATTCAATGACCACTAAAATTGAAATTTATAGTTATATTGGAACATAAATGAAAAACCCGTTACACTAGTAGTTACAAGGTCGATATTGGATTCCGCTGCATAGTAGTGAAGCGGAATCCAATATCGACCTCGTAACTACTAATTCAAGCCGTTTTGTTTTATATTTTAATGTAATTTTAGTACTGTTGCAATTTATCATTACCCGAAAGTTGATTTTAGACCAACCAAATTCTTTTTATGTAATAAATAAAGTTATTACCCTCTCTGACCGGAAATTACACATCAGGAAACTTATCTCACCTGCTTCCGAAGTTTACAGGTCATGTAAAAAGTTATCACATGCTCAGGCCGGAAATCGCCGATCCTGAAAATTATCACCCGCTCCAGCCAACGTTTACTTACTTGTCATTTTGTTTTCAATTTTCCATTTCTAACGACACAACAAATACTTGAAAATCGTCAATTATTATTTGAAAAAAAAAATTCCTTGACTAAGAAGCATTTTCATTGAACGTATATTCCAGATGAGTATCAATGTGGTTGTTCACGGAAGTTTATTTTCTTTAGATAATAAGCATTCAGACTAATAAAATAATGCCTCCCTTGAACTCAGGTGTAAGGTAGATTATCACATCGGGATACTATCCTAAATGTACATATTGTAATTAAGTTAGTAATGCATTTACTATTGCTCACGTGCTTGTCAACACTACTGGTAGCGGGTTCGAGTCTGACCGGGTGTGCTTGACTCTTATCTTAATTGACAAGGATTGCCAGTTTTCCGACCGGAGGTCTGGGTTTTTTCCGGGTACTATGGCTTCTTCTCGAATTAAACCAGACATCACTATACACATGGAAAATGCTTCAATTGGCGTTAAACACATTTTTAACAAAGAAATAAAACATGTTTACGTTGTCTGGTTGATTTTGGTTTGCTTTTATCATTTTATTTTAACAGCAGAGAAAGTTCATGTTTATGGTTTATGTTTAGTTAATACAGAAGAGAAGGTTAATGTTTTTGGTGTCTGTTTAATTAATACACGAGAAAGTGTTCATGTTCTTGTGTTTTTGGTGTCTGTTTAGTTATTACAGGAGAGAGTGTTCATGTTAATGGTGTCTGTTTAGTTAATACAGGAGACAGTGTTCATTTTTATGGTGTCTGTTGAGTTAATACAGGAGAGAATGTTCATGTTAATGGTGTCTGTTGAGTTAATACAGGAGACAGTGTTCATGTTAAAAGTGTCTGTTGGTTTAACACAGGAGAGATGCTTCATCTTTATGGTGTCTGTTTAGTTAATACAAGAGAGATGGTTCATGTTTATGGCGTCTGTTTAGTTAATACAAGAGGAATGGTTCATGTTTATTGTGTCTATTTAGTTAATACAGGAGAGATGGTTCATGTTTATGATGTCTGTTTAGTTAATACAGGAGAGATGGTTCATGTTTATTGTGTCTATTTAGTTAATACAGGAGAGATGGTTCATGTTTATAGTGTCTGTTTAGATAATACAGGAGAGATGGTTCATGTTTATGATGTCTGTTTAGTTAATACAGGAGAGATGGTTCATGTTTATTGTGTCTATTTAGTTAATACAGGAGAGATGGTTCATGTTTATAGTGTCTGTTTAGTTAATACAGGAGAGATGGTTCATGTTTATAGTGTCTGTTTAGTTAATACAGGAGAGATGGTTCATGTTTATAGTGTCTGTTTAGTTAATACAGGAGAGATGGTTCATGTTTATAGTGTCTGTTTAGTTAATACAGGAGAGATGGTTCATGTTTATTGTGTCTTTTTAGTTAATACAGGAGAGATGGTTCATGTTTATTGTGTCTTTTTAGTTAATACAGGAGAGATGGTTCATGTTTATGATGTCTGTTTAGTTAATACAGGAGAGATGGTTCATGTTTATGTTGTCTGTTTAGTTAATACAGGAGAGATGTTTCATGTTTATGATGTCTGTTTAGTTAATACAGGAGAGATGGTTCATGTTTATTGTGTCTATTTAGTTAATACAGGAGAGATGGTTCATGTTTATAGTGTCTGTTTAGTTAATACAGGAGAGATGGTTCATGTTTATAGTGTCTGTTTAGTTAATACAGGAGAGATGGTTCATGTTTATAGTGTCTGTTTAGTTAATACAGGAGAGATGGTTCATGTTTATAGTGTCTGTTTAGTTAATACAGGAGAGATGGTTCATGTTTATTGTGTCTTTTTAGTTAATACAGGAGAGATGGTTCATGTTTATGATGTCTGTTTAGTTAATACAGGAGAGATGGTTCATGTTTATTGTGTCTGCTTGGTTAATACAGGAGAGATGGTTGATGTTTATTGTGTCTTTTTAGTTAATACAGGAGAGATGGTTCATGTTTATGATGTCTGTTTAGTTAATACAGGAGAGATGGTTCATGTTTATTGTGTCTATTTAGTTGATACGGGAGAGATGGTTGATGTTTATGGTGTCTGTTTAGTTAATACAGGAGAGATGGTTCATGTTTATGTTGTCTGTTTAGTTAATACAGGAGAGATGTTTCATGTTTATGATGTCTGTTTAGTTAATACAGGAGAGATGGTTCATGTTTATTGTGTCTATTTAGTTAATACAGGAGAGATGGTTCATGTTTATTGTGTCTTTTTAGTTAATACAGGAGAGATGGTTCATGTTTATGATGTCTGTTTAGTTAATACAGGAGAGATGGTTCATGTTTATGTTGTCTGTTTAGTTAATACAGGAGAGATGTTTCATGTTTATGATGTCTGTTTAGTTAATACAGGAGAGATGGTTCATGTTTATTGTGTCTATTTAGTTAATACAGGAGAGATGGTTCATGTTTATAGTGTCTGTTTAGTTAATACAGGAGAGATGGTTCATGTTTATAGTGTCTGTTTAGTTAATACAGGAGAGATGGTTCATGTTTATAGTGTCTGTTTAGTTAATACAGGAGAGATGGTTCATGTTTATAGTGTCTGTTTAGTTAATACAGGAGAGATGGTTCATGTTTATTGTGTCTTTTTAGTTAATACAGGAGAGATGGTTCATGTTTATGATGTCTGTTTAGTTAATACAGGAGAGATGGTTCATGTTTATGATGTCTATTTAGTTAATACAGGAGAGATGGTTCATGTTTATAGTGACTGTTTAGTTAATACAGGAGAGATGGTTCATGTTTATGATGTCTGTTTAGTTAATACAGGAGAGATGGTTCATGTTTATGATGTCTGTTTAGTTAATACAGGAGAGATGGTTCATGTTTATGGTGTCTATTTAGTTAATACAGGAGAGATGGTTCATGTTTATGGTGTCTATTTAGTTAATACAGGAGAGATGGTTCATGTTTATGGCGTCTATTTAGTTAATACAGGAGAGATGGTTCATGTTTATAGTGTCTGTTTAGTTAATACAGGAGAGATGGTTCATGTTTATTGTGTCTTTTTAGTTAATACAGGAGAGATGGTTCATGTTTATGATGTCTGTTTAGTTAATACAGGAGAGATGGTTCATGTTTATTGTGTCTTTTTAGTTGATACGGGAGAGATGGTTCATGTTTATGGTGTCTATTTAGTTAATACAGGAGAGATGGTTCATGTTTATGGCGTCTATTTCGTTAATACAGGAGATTTGGTTCATGTTTATGGTGTCTGTTTAGTTAATACAGTAGAGATGGTTCATGTTTATAGTGTCTGTTTAGTTAATACAGGAGAGATGGTTCATGTTTATGGTGTCTATTTAGTTAATACAGGAGAGATTGTTCATGTTTATGGTGTCTGTTTAGTTAATACAGGAGAGATGGTTCATGTTTATAGTGTCTGTTTAGTTAATACAGGAGAGATGGTTCATGTTTATGGTGTCTATTTAGTTAATACAGGAAAGATGGTTCATGTTTATGGTGTTTATTTAGTTAATACAGGAGAGATGGTTCATGTTTATGGTGTCTGTTTAGTTAATACAGGAGAGATGGTTCATGTTTATGGTATCTATTTAGTTAATACAGGAGAGATGGTTCATGTTTATCATGTCTGTTTAGTTAATACAGGAGAGATGGTTCATGTTTATGGTGTCTATTTAGTTAATACAGGAGAGATTGTTCATGTTTATGGTGTCTGTTTAGTTAATACAGGAGAGATGGTTCATGTTTATAGTGTCTGTTTAGTTAATACAGGAGAGATGGTTCATGTTTATGGTGTCTATTTAGTTAATACAGGAAAGATGGTTCATGTTTATGGTGTTTATTTAGTTAATACAGGAGAGATGGTTCATGTTTATGGTGTCTGGTTAGTTAAAACAGGAGAGATGGTTCATGTTTATGGTGTCTCTTAAGTTAATACAGGAGAGATGGTTCATGTTTATGGTGTCTTTTTAGTTAATACAGGAGAGATGGTTCATGTTTATGGTGTCTTTTTAGTTAATACAGGAGAGATGGTTCATGTTTATGGTGTCTATTTAGTTAATACAGGAGAGATGGTTCATGTTTATAGTGTCTATTTAGTTAATACAGGAGAGATGGTTCATGTTTATGGTGTCTTTTTAGTTAATACAGGAGAGATGGTTCATGTTTATACTGTCTTTTTAGTTAATACAGGAGAGATGGTTCATTATAGTGTTTGTTTAGTTAATACAGGAGAGATGGTTCATGTTTATGGTGTCTATTTAGTTAATACAGGAGAGATGGTTCATGTTTATGGTGTCTTTTTAGTTAATACAGGAGAGATGGTTCATGTTTATACTGTCTGTTTAGTTAATACAGGAGAGATGGTTCATTATAGTGTTTGTTTAGTTAATACAGGAGAGATGGTTCATGTTTATGGTGTCTATTTAGTTAATACAGGAGAGATGGTTCATGTTTATAGTGTCTGTTTAGTTAATACAGGAGAGATGGTTCATGTTTATGGTGTCTATTTAGTTAATACAGGAGAGATGGTTCATGTTTATGGTGTCTATTTAGTTAATACAGGAGAGATGGTTCATGTTTATGGTGTCTATTTAGTTAATACAGGAGAGATCGTTCATGTTTATGATGTCTGTTTAGTTAATATAGGAGAGATGGTTCATGTTTATAGTGTCTGTTTAGTTAATACAGGAGAGATGGTTCATGTTTATGATGTCTGTTTAGTTAATACAGGAGAGATGGTTTTATTTGTGATGTCTGTTTAGTTAATACAGGAGAGATGGTTCATGTTTATAGTGTCTGTTTAGTTAATACAGGAGAGATGGTTCATGTTTATGGTGTCTGTTTAGTTAATACAGGAGAGATGGTTCATGTTTATGGTGTCTGTTTAGTTAATACAGGAGAGATGGTTCATGTTTATAGTGTCTATTTAGTTAATACAGGAGAGATGGTTCATGTTTATAGTGTCTATTTAGTTAATACAGGAGAGATGGTTCATGTTTATAGGGACTGTTTAGTTAATACAGGAGAGATGGTTCTTGTTTATGATGTCTGTTTAGTTAATACAGGAGAGATGGTTCATGTTTATAGTGTGTGTTTAGTTAATGCAGGAGAGATGGTTCATGTTTATGGTGTCTATTTAGTTAATACAGGAGAGATGGTTCATGTTTATAGTGTCTGTTTAGTTAATACAGGAGAGATGGTTCCTGTTTATGGTGTCTATTTAGTTAATACAGGAGAGATGGTTCATGTTTATGGTGTCTGTTTAGTTAATACAGGAGAGATGGTTCATGTTTATAGTGTCTATTTAGTTAATACAGGAGAGATGGTTCATGTTTATAGGGACTGTTTAGTTAATACAGGAGAGATGGTTCTTGTTTATGATGTCTGTTTAGTTAATACAGGAGAGATGGTTCATATTTATAGTGTCTGTTTAGTTAATACAGGAGAGATGGTTCATTATAGTGTTTGTTTAGTTAATACAGGAGAGATGGTACATGTTTATGGTGTCTGTTTATTTAATACAGGAGAGATGGTTCATGTTTATGGTGTCTATTTAGTTAATACAGGAGAGATGGTTCATGTTTATGGTGTCTGTTTAGTTAATACAGGAGAGATCGTTCATGTTTATGATGTCTGTTTAGTTAATACAGGACAGATGGTTCATGTTTATGGTGTCTATTTAGTTAATACAGGAGAGATGGTTCATGTTTATGGCGTCTGTTTAGTTAATACAGGAGAGATGGTTCATGTTTATGGCGTCTGTTTAGTTAATACAGTAGAGATGGTTCATGTTTATGGTGTCTGTTTAGTTAATACAGGAGAGATGGTTCATGTTTATGGTGTCTATTTAGTTAATACAGGAGAGATGGTTCATGTTTATGGCGTCTATTTAGTTAATACAGTAGAGATGGTTCATGTTTATAATGTCTATTTAGTTAATACAGGAGAGATGGTTCATGTTTATAGTGTCTGTTTAGTTAATACAAGAGAGATGGTTCATGTTTATAGTGTCTGTTTAGTTAATACAGGAGAGATGGTTCATGTTTATAGTGTCTGTTTAGTTAATACAGGAGAGATGGTTCATGTTTATGGTGTCTATTTAGTTAATACAGGAGAGATGGTTCATGTTTATAGCGTATGTTTAGTTAATACAGGAGAGATGGTTCATGTTTATAGTGTCTGTTTAGTTAATACAGGAGAGATGGTTCATGTTTATAGTGTCTGTTTAGTTAATACGGGAGAGATGGTTCATGTTTATGGTGTCTGTTTAGTTAATACAGGAGAGATGGTTCATGTTTATAGCGTATGTTTAGTTAATACAGGAGAGATGGTTCATGTTTATGGTGTCTATTTAGTTTATACAGTAGAGATGGTTCATGTTTATGGTGTCTGTTTAGTTAATACAGGAGAGATGGTTCATGTTTATGGTGTCTGTTTAGTTAATACAGGAGAGATGGTTCATGTTTATGATGTCTGTTTAGTTAATACAGGAGAGATGGTTCATGTTTATAGTGTCTGTTTAGTTAATACAGGAGAGATGGTTCATGTTTATGGCGTCTGTTTAGTTAATACAGGAGAGATGGTTCATGTTTATGGTGTCTATTTAGTCAATACAGTAGAGATGGTTCATGTTTATGGTGTCTGTTTAGTTAATACAGGAAAGATGGTTCATGTTTATGGTGTCTGTTTAGTTAATACAGGAGAGATGGTTCATGTTTATGATGTCTGTTTAGTTAATACAGGAGAGATGGTTCATGTTTATAGTGTCTATTTAGTTAATACAGGAGAGATGGTTCATGTTTATATTGACTGTTTAGTTAATACAGGAGAGATGGTTCATGTTTATGATGTCTGTTTAGTTAATACAGGAGAGATGGTTCATGTTTATGATGTCTGTTTAGTTAATACAGGAGAGATGGTTCATGTTTATGGTGTCTATTTAGTTAATACAGGAGAGAAAGTTCATGTTTATGATGTCTGTTTAGTTAATACAGGAGAGATGGTTTATGTTTATGGCGTCTGTTTAGTTAATACAGGAGAGATGGTTCATGTTTATGGCGTCTGATTAGTTAATACAGGAGAGATGGTTCATGTTTATGGTGTCTGTTTAGTTAATACAGGAGAGATGGTTCATGTTTATGGCGTCTGTTTAGTTAATACAGGAGAGATGGTTCATGTTTATGGTGTCTGTTTAGTTAATACAGGAGAGATGGTTCATGTTTATGGCGTTTGTTTAGTTAATACAGGAGAGATGGTTCATGTTTATGGTGTCTATTTAGTTAATACAGGAGAGATGGTTCATGTTTATGGTGTCTGTTTAGTTAATACAGGAGAGATGGTTCATGTTTATGATGTCTGTTTAGTTAATACAGGAGAGATGGTTCATGTTTATAGTGTCTATTTAGTTAATACAGGAGAGATGGTTCATGTTTATAGTGACTGTTTAGTTAATACAGGAGAGATGGTTCATGTTTATGATGTCTGTTTAGTTAATACAGGAGAGATGGTTCATGTTTATGATGTCTGTTTAGTTAATACAGGAGAGATGGTTCATGTTTATGGTGTCTATTTAGTTAATACAGGAGAGATGGTTCATGTTTATGGTGTCTATTTAGTTAATACAGGAGAGATGGTTCATGTTTATGGCGTCTATTTAGTTAATACAGGAGAGATGGTTCATGTTTATGGCGTCTGTTTAGTTAATACAGGAGAGATGGTTCATGTTTATGGCGTCGGATTAGTTAATACAGGAGAGATGGTTCATGTTGATGGTGTCTGTTTAGTTAATACAGGAGAGATGGTTCATGTTTATGGCGTCTGTTTAGTTAATACAGGAGAGATGGTTCATGTTTATGGTGTCTATTTAGTTAATACAGGAGAGATGGTTCATGTTTATGGCGTCTATTTCGTTAATACAGGAGATTTGGTTCATGTTTATGGTGTCTGTTTAGTTAATACAGTAGAGATGGTTCATGTTTATAGTGTCTGTTTAGTTAATACAGGAGAGATGGTTCATTTTCATAGTGTCTGTTTAGTTAATACATGAGAGATGGTTCATGTTTATGATGTCTGTTTAGTTTATACAGGATAGATGGTTCATGTTTATAGTGTCTGTTTAGTTAATACAGGAGAGATGGTTCATGTTTATGATGTCTGGTTAGTTAATACAGGAGAGATGGTTCATGTTTATAGTGTCTGTTTATTTGATACAGGAGAGATGGTTCATGTTTATGGTGTCTGTTGAGTTAATACAGGACAGATGGTTCATGTTTATAGTGTCTGTTTAGTTATAACAGGAGAGATGGTTCATGTTTATGATGTCTGTTTAGTTAATACAGGAGAGATGGTTCATGTTTATAGTGTCTGTTTAGTTAATACAGGAGAGATGGTTCACGTTTATAGTGTCTGTTTAGTTAATAAAGTAGAGATGGTTCATGTTTATGATGTCTGTTTAGTTAATACAGGAGAGATGGTTCATGTTTATGGTGTCTGTTTAGTTAATACAGGAGAAATGGTTCATGTTTATGATGTCTGTTTAGTTAATACAGGAGTGATAGTTCATGTTTACGGTGTCTATTTAGTTAATACAGGAGAGATGGTTCATGTTTATGATGTCTCTTTAGTTAATACAGGAGAGATGGTTCATGTTTATGGTGTCTGTTTAGTTAATACAGGAGAGAGGGTTCATGTTTGTAGTGTCTGTTTAGTTAAAACAGGAGAGATGATTTATGTTGATGGTGTCTATTTAGTTAATACAGGAGAGATGGTTCATGTTTATGATGCCTGTTTAGTTAATACAGGAGAGATGGTTCATGTTTATGATGCCTGTTTAGTTAATACAGGAGAGATGGTTTATGTTGATGGTGTCTATTTAGTTACTACAGGAGAGATGGTTCATGTTTATGGTGTCGGTTTAGTTAATGCAGGAGAGATGGTTCATGTTAATGGTGTCTATTTAGTTAATACAGGAGAGATGGTTCATGTTTATGATGTCTATTTAGTTAATACAGGAGTGATGGTTCATGTTTATGATGTCTGTTTAGATAATACAGGAGAGATGGTTCATGTTTATGGTGTCTATTTAGCTAATACAGGAGAGATGGTTCATGTTTATGATGTATGTTTAGTTAATACAGGAGAGATGGTTCATGTTTATAGTGTCTGTTTAGTTAATACAGGAGAGATGGTTAATGTTTATGGTTTCTTCCGTAAATGGCCGATTTCTGGTACAGATGACCCAGTACAGATGAGATCACGCGCACACATCTGTACTTGCTGCGTTACCCAATCAAAACGCCAGAAACAAGAACGTTGTTATGGAAGCATAACAACGTTCTTCTATGACGTTCTTGTTTCCGGCGTTCTGATTGGACGTCTGAGACAATGGAGTCTACAACAATGGAGAGTCTATATGTTATAGCGATGTGAAAGTTGTTGGTTTACGGAAGAAATAGGTACTTTCATACGTTTTTAGGAAAGTCCGTGTGAACTTTCACTCGTGATAGAAATTTTTATGTCTTTTGGCTCGTTCCGCTGCGCTCCACTCGCGAAAAGACATAAAATTTCTATCACTCGTGAAAGATCAACCGGTCTTTCCCAAAAACGTATGAAAGAACCTTTTAGTCTGTTTAGTTAATACAGGAGAGATGGTTCATGTTTACGGTGTCTATTTAGTTAATACAGGAGAGATGGTTCATGTTTATGTTGTCTATTTAGTTAATACAGGAAAGATGGTTCATGTTTATGGTGTCTGTTTAGATAATACAGGAGAGATGGTTCATGTTTATCATGTCTGTTTAGATAATACAGGAGAGATGGTTCATGTTTATGGTGTCTGTTTAGTTAATACCGGAGAGATGTTTCATGTTTATGGTGTCTGTTTAGTTAATACAGGAGAGATGGTTCATGTTTATCATGTCTGTTTAGATAATACAGGAGAGATGGTTCATGTTTATGGTGTCTGTTTAGTTAATACAGGAGAGATGTTTCATGTTTATGGTGTCTGTTTAGTTAATACAGGAGAGATGGTTCATGTTTATGGTGTCTGTTTAGTTAATACAGGAGATATGGTTCATGTTTATGGTGTCTATTTAGTTAATACAGGAGAGATGGTTCATGTTTATGGTGTCTATTTAGTTAATACAGGAGAGATGGTTCATGTTTATGTTGTCTATTTGGTTAATACAGGAAAGATGGTTCATGTTTATGGTGTCTGTTTAGATAATACAGGAGAGATGGTTCATGTTTATCATGTCTGTTTAGATAATACAGGAGAGATGGTTCATGTTTATGGTGTCTGTTTAGTTAATACAGGAGAGATGTTTCATGTTTATGGTGTCTGTTTAGTTAATACAGGAGAGATGGTTCATGTTTATCATGTCTGTTTAGATAATACAGGAGAGATGGTTCATGTTTATGGTGTCTGTTTAGTTAATACAGGAGAGATGTTTCATGTTTATGGTGTCTGTTTAGTTAATACAGGAGAGATGGTTCATGTTTATGGTGTCTGTTTAGTTAATACAGGAGAGATGGTTCGTGTTTATGGTGTCTGTTTAGTTAATACAGGAGAGATGGTTCATGTTTATGGTGTCTGTTTAGTTAATACAGGAGAGATGGTTCATGTTTATAGTGTCTGTTTAGATAATACAGGAGAGATGGTTCATGTTTATGATGTCTGTTTAGTTAATACAGGAGAGATGGTTCATGTTTATAGTGTCTGTTTAGTTAATACAGGAGAGATGGTTCATGTTTAAGGTGTCTGTTCAGTTAATACAAAAGAGATGGTTCATGTTTAAGGTGTCTATTTAGTTCATACAGGAGAGATGGTTCATGTTTAAAGTGTCTGTTTAGTTAATACAGGAGAAATGGTTCATGTTTATAGTGTCTGTTTAGTTAATACAGTAGAGATGGTTCATGTTTATGGTGTCTGTTTAGTTAATACAGGAGAGAAGGTTCATGTTTATGGCGTCTGTTTAGTTAATACAGGAGAGATGGTTCATGTTTATGGCGTGGGATTAGTTAATACAGGAGAGATGGTTCATGTTGATGGTGTCTGTTTAGTTAATACAGGAGAGATGGTTCATGTTTATGGCGTCTGTTTAGTTAATACAGGAGAGATGGTTCATGTTTATGGTGTCTATTTAGTTAATACAGGAGAGATGGTTCATGTTTATACTGTCTGTTTAGTTAATACAGGAGAGATGGTTCATGTTTATGGTGTCTGTTTAGTTAATACAGGAGAGATGGTTCATGTTTATGGTGTCTATTTAGTTAATACAGGAGAGATGGTTCATGTTTATGGTGTCTGTTTAGTTAATACAGGAGAGATGGTTCGTGTTTATGGTGTCTGTTTAGTTAATACAGGAGAGATGGTTCATGTTTATGGTGTCTGTTTAGTTAATACAGGAGAGATGGTTCGTGTTTATGGTGTCTGTTTAGTTAATACAGGAGAGATGGTTCATGTTTATGGTGTCTGTTTAGTTAATACAGGAGAGATGGTTCATGTTTATGATGTCTGTTTAGTTAATACAGGAGAGATGGTTCATGTTTATAGTGTCTGTTTAGTTAATACAGGAGAGATGGTTCATGTTTAAGGTGTCTGTTTAGTTAATACAGGAGAGATGGTTCATGTTTAAGGTGTCTATTTAGTTCATACAGGAGAGATGGTTCATGTTTAAGGTGTCTGTTTAGTTAATACAGGAGAAATGGTTCATGTTTATAGTGTCTGTTTAGTTAATACAGTAGAGATGGTTCATGTTTATGGTGTCTGTTTAGTTAATACAGGAGAGAAGGTTCATGTTTATAGTGTCTGTTTAGTTAATACAGGAGAGATGGTTCATGTTTATGATGTCTGTTTAGTTAATACAGGAGAGATGGTTCATGTTTATAGTGTCTGTTTAGTTAATACAGGAGAGATGGTTCATGTTTAAGGTGTCTGTTTAGTTAATACAGGAGAGATGGTTCATGTTTATGATGTCTGTTTAGTTAATACAGGAGAGATGGTTCATGTTTATGATGTCTGTTTAGTTAATACAGGAGAGATGGTTCATGTTTATGATGTCTGTTTAGTTAATACAGGAGAGATGGTTCATGTTTATAGTGTCTGTTTAGTTAATACAGGAGAGATGGTTCATGTTTAAGGTGTCTGTTTAGTTAATACAGGAGAGATGGTTCATGTTTAAGGTGTCTGTTTAGTTAATACAGGAGAAATGGTTCATGTTTATGATGCCTGTTTAGTTAATACGGGAGAGATGGTTCATGTTTATGGTGTCTGTTTAGTTAATACAGGAGAGATGGTTCATGTGTATGGTGTCTGTTTAGTTAATACAGGAGAGATGGTTCATATTTATGATGTTTGTTTAGTTAATACAGGAGAGATGGTTCATGTTTATGGTGTCTATTTAGTTAATACAGGAGAGATGGTTCATGTTTATGGTGTCTGTTTAGTTAATACAGGAGTGATGGTTCATGTTTATGATGTCTGTTTAGTTAATACAGGAGAGATGGTTCATGTTTATGGTGTCTGTTTAGTTAATACAGGAGAGAAGGTTCATGTTTATGGTGTCTGCTTGGTTAATACAGGAGAGATGGTTCATGTTTATGGTGTCTGCTTGGTTATTACAGGAGAGATGGTTCATGTTTATGTTGTCTATTTAGTTAATACAGGAGAGATGGTTGATGTTTATCATGTCTGTTTAGTTAAAACAGGACAGATGGTTCATGTATATGGTGTCTGTTTAGTTAATACAGGAGAGATAGTTCATGTTTATGGTGTCTGCTTGGTTAATACAGGAGAGATGGTTCATGTTTATGATGTCTGTTTAGTTAATACAGGAGAGATGGTTCATGTTTATAGTGTCTGCTTGGTTAATACAGGAGAGATGGTTCATGTTTATGGTGTCAGTTTAGTTAATACAGGAGAGATGGTTCATGTTTATGATGTCTGTTTAGTTAATACAGTAGAGATGGTTCATGTTTATGATGTCTCTTTAGTTAATACAGTCGAGATGGTTCATGTTTATGGTGTCTGCTTGGTTAATACAGGAGAGATGGTTCATGTTTATGGTGTCTGTTTAGTTAATACAGGAGAGATGGTTCATGTTTATGATGTCTGTTTAGTTAATACAGGAGAGATGGTTCATGTTTATGGTGTCTGCTTGGTTAATACAGGAGAGAAGGTTCATGTTTATGATGTCTGTTTAGTTAATACAGGAGAGATGGTTCATGTTTATGGTGTCTATTTAGTTAATACAGGAGAGATGGTTGATGTTTATCATGTCTGTTTAGTTAAAACAGGAGAGATGGTTCATGTTTATGGTGTCTATTTAGTTAATACAGGAGATATGATTCATGTTTATAGTGTCTCTTTAGTTAATACAGGAGAGATGGTTCATGTTTATTGTGTCTGCTTGGTTAATACAGGAGAGATGGTTCATTTTTATAGTGTCTGTTTAGTTAATACAGGAGAGATGGTTCATGTATATGGTGTCTATTTAGTTAATACAGGAGAGATGGTTCATGTTTATTGTGTCTGCTTGGTTAATACAGGAGAGATGGTTCATTTTTATGGTGTCTGTTTAGTTAATACAGGAGAGATGGTTCATGTTTATGATGTCTGTTTAGTTAATACAGGAGAGATGGTTCATGTTTATGGTGTCTGTTTAGTTAATACAGGAGAGATGGTTCATGTTTGTGATGTCTGTTTAGTTAATACAGGAGAGATGGTTCATGTTTATGGTGTCTGTTTAATTAATACAGGAGAGATAGTTCATGTTTATGTTGTCTGCTTAGTTAATACAGTAGAGATGGTTCATGTATATGGTGTCTGTTTAGTTAATACAGGAGAGATGGTTCATGTTTATGATGTCTGTTTAGTTAATACAGGAGACTTCGTTCATGTTTATGGTGTCTGCTTGGTTAATACAGGAGAGATGATTCATGTTTATAGTGTCTCTTTAGTTAATACAGGAGAAATGGTTCATGTTTATGATGTCTGTTTAGTTAATACAGTAGAGATGGTTCATGTATATGGTGTCTGTTTAGTTAATACAGGAGAGATGGTTCATGTTTATGATGTCTGTTTAGTTAATACAGGAGAGATGGTTCATGTTTATGGTGTCTGCTTGGTTAATACAGGAGAGATGGTTCATGTTGATGGTGTCTGTTTAGTTAATACAGGAGAGATGGTTCATGTTTATAGTGTCTGTTTAGTTAATACAGGAGAGATGGTTCATGTTTATAGTGTCTGTTTAGTTAATACAGGAGAGATGGTTCATGTTTATGGTGTCTGCTTGGTTAATACAGGAGAGATGGTTCATCTTTATAGTGTCTATTTAGTTAATACAGGAGAGATGGTTCATGTTTATGGTGTCTGTTTAGTTAATACAGGAGAGATTGTTCATGTTTATGGTGTCTATTTAGTTTATACAGGAGAGATGGTTGATGTTTATCATGTCTGTTTAGTTAAAACAGGAGAGATGGTTCATGTTTATGGTGTCTATTTAGTTAATACAGGAGAGATGGTTCATGTTTATAGTGTCTATTTAGTTAATACAGGAGAGATGGTTCATGTTTATAGTGTCTGTTTAGTTAATACAGGAGAGATGGTTCATGTTTATGGTGTCTATTTAGTTAATACAGGAGAGATGGTTCATGTTTATGGTGTGTATTTAGTTAATACAGGAGTGATGGTTCATGTATATGGTGTCTGTTTAGTTAATACAGGAGAGATGATTCATGTTTATAGTGTCTCTTTAGTTAATACAGGAGAGATGGTTCATGTTTATGGTGTCTATTTAGTTAATACAGGAGAGATGGTTGATGTTTATCATGTCTGTTTAGTTAAAACAGGAGAGATGGTTCATGTTTATGGTGTCTATTTAGTTAATACAGGAGAGATGGTTCATGTTTATGGTGTCTATTTAGTTAATACAGGAGAGATGGTTCATGTTTGTGATGTCTGTTTAGTTAATACAGGAGAGATGGTTCATGTTTATGGTGTCTGTTTAATTAATACAGGAGAGATGGTTCATGTTGATGGTGTCTGTTTAGTTAATACAGGAGAGATGGTTCATGTTTATGGTGTCTATTTAGTTAATACAGGAGAGATGGTTCATGTTTGTGATGTCTGTTTAGTTAATACAGGAGAGATGGTTCATGTTTATAGTGTCTCTTTAGTTAATACAGGAGAGATGGTTCATGTTTATGATGTCTGTTTAGTTAATACAGGAGAGATGGTTCATGTATATGGTGTCTGTTTAGTTAATACAGGAGAGATGGTTCATGTTTATGATGTCTGTTTAGTTAATACAGTAGAGATGGTTCATGTATATGGTGTCTGTTTAGTTAATACAGGAGAGATGGTTCATGTTTATGATGTCTGTTTAGTTAATACAGGAGACATCGTTCATGTTTATGGTGTCTGCTTGGTTAATACAGGAGAGATGATTCATGTTTATAGTGTCTCTTTAGTTAATACAGGAGAAATGGTTCATGTCTATGATGTCTGTTTAGTTAATACAGTAGAGATGGTTCATGTATATGGTGTCTGTTTAGTTAATACAGGAGAGATGGTTCATGTTTATGATGTCTGTTTAGTTAATACAGGAGAGATGGTTCATGTTTATGGTGTCTGCTTGGTTAATACAGGAGAGATGGTTCATGTTGATGGTGTCTGTTTAGTTAATACAGGAGAGATGGTTCATGTTTATAGTGTCTGTTTAGTTAATACAGGAGAGATGGTTCATGTTTATAGTGTCTGTTTAGTTAATACAGGAGAGATGGTTCATGTTTATGGTGTCTGCTTGGTTAATACAGGAGAGATGGTTCATCTTTATAGTGTCTATTTAGTTAATACAGGAGAGATGGTTCATGTTTATGGTGTCTGTTTAGTTAATACAGGAGAGATGGTTCATGTTTATGGTGTCTGTTTAGTTAATACAGGAGAGATGGTTCATGTTTATGGTGTCTGCTTGGTTAATACAGGAGAGATGGTTCATGTTGATGATGTCTGTTTAGTTAATACAGGAGAGATGGTTCATGTTTATGGTGTCTGCTTGGTTAATACAGGAGAGATGGTTCATGTTTATGATGTCTGTTTAGTTAATACAGGAGAGATGGTTCATGTTTATGGTGTCTGCTTGGTTAATACAGGAGAGATGGTTCATGTTGATGGTGTCTATTTAGTTAATACAGGAGAGATGATTCATGTTTATGGTGTCTGCTTGGTTAATACAGGAGAGATGGTTCATGTTTATGTTGTCTGTTTAGTTAATACAGGAGTGATGGTTGATGTTTATCATGTCTGTTTAGTTAATACAGGAGAGATGGTTCATGTTTATGATGTCTGTTTAGTTAATACAGGAGTGATGGTTGATGTTTATCATGTCTGTTTAGTTAATATAGGAGAGATGGTTCATGTTTATGATGTCTGTTTAGTTAATACAGGAGAGATGGTTCATGTTTATGGTGTCTGCTTGGTTAATACAGGAGAGATGGTTCATGTTGATGGTGTCTATTTAGTTAATACAGGAGAGATGGTTCATGTTGATGGTGTCTATTTAGTTAATACAGGAGAGATGGTTCATGTTTATAGTGTCTGTTTAGTTCATACAGGAGAGATGGTTCATGTTGATGGTTTCTGTTTAGTTAATACAGGAGAGATGATTCATGTTTATAGTGTCTCTTTAGTTAATACAGGAGAGATGGTTCATTTTTATGGTGTCTATTTAGTTAATACAGGAGAGATGGTTCATGTTTATGGTGTCTATTTAGTTAATACAGGAGAGATGGTTCATGTTTATAGTGTCTGTTTAGTTAATACAGGAGAGATGGTTCATGTTTATGGTGTCTGCTTGGTTAATACAGGAGAGATGGTTCATGTTTATGATGTCTGTTTAGTTAATACAGGAGAGATGGTTCATGTTTATGATGTCTGTTTAGTTAATACAGGAGAGATGGTTCATGTTTATGATGTCTGTTTAGTTAATACAGGAGAGAAGGTTGATGTTTATCATGTCTGTTTAGTTAGTACAGGAGAGATGATTCATGTTTATGATGTCTGTTTAGTTAATACAGGAGAGATGGTTGATGTTTATCATGTCTGTTTAGTTAATACAGGAGAGATGGTTCATGTTTATGATGTCTGTTTAGTTAATACAGGAGAGATGGTTCATGTTTATGATGTCTGTTTAGTTAATACAGGAGAGATGGTTCATTTTTATGATGTCTGTTTAGTTAATACAGGAGAGATGGTTCATGTTTATGGTGTCTGCTTGGTTAATACAGGAGAGATGGTTCATGTTTATGATGTCTGTTTAGTTAATACAGGAGAGATGGTTCATGTTTATGATGTCTGTTTAGTTAATACAGGAGAGATGATTCATGTTTATGATGTCTGTTTAGTTAATACAGGAGAGAAGGTTGATGTTTATCATGTCTGTTTAGTTAGTACAGGAGAGATGATTCATGTTTATGATGTCTGTTTAGTTAATACAGGAGAGATGGTTGATGTTTATCATGTCTGTTTAGTTAGTACAGGAGAGATGATTCATGTTTATGATGTCTGTTTAGTTAATACAGGAGAGATGGTTGATGTTTATCATGTCTGTTTAGTTAATATAGGAGAGATGGTTCATATTTATGGTGTCTTTTTAGTTAATACAGGAGAGATGGTTCATGTTTATAGTGTCTTTTTAGTTAATACAGGAGAGATGGTTCATGTTGATGGTGTCTGCTTGGTTAATACAGGAGAGATGGTTCATGTTTATGGTGTCTGCTTGGTTAATACAGGAGAGATGGTTCATGTTTATGATGTCTGTTTAGTTAATACAGGAGAGATGGTTCATATTTATGATGTCTGTTTAGTTAATACAGGAGAGATGGTTCATGTTTATGATGTCTGTTTAGTTAATACAGGAGAGATGGTTCATGTTGATGGTATCTATTTAGTTAATACAGGAGAGATGATTCATGTTGATGGTGTCTGCTTGGTTATTACAGGAGAGATGGTTCATGTTTATGGTGCCTGTTTAGTTAATACAGGAGAGATGATTCATGTTTATAGTGTCTCTTTAGTTAATACAGGAGAGATGGTTCATGTTTATGATGTCTGTTTAGTTAATACAGGAGAGATGGTTCATGTTCATGGCGTCTGTTTAGTTAATACAGGAGAGATGGTTCATGTTTATGGTGCCTGTTTAGTTAATACAGGAGAGATGATTCATGTTTATAGTGTCTCTTTAGTTAATACAGGAGAGATGGTTCATGTTTATGGTGTCTGTTTAGTTAATACAGGAGAGATGGTTCATGTTCATGGTGTCTGTTTAGTTAATACAGGAGAGATGGTTCATATTTATGGTGTCTGTTTAGTTAATAAAGGAGAGATGGTTCATGTTTATGGTGTCTATATATTTAGTTCATACAGGAGAGATGGTTCACCTTTTTGGTGTTTGCTTGGTTATTACAGGAGAGATGGTTCATGTTTATGTTGTCTATTTAGTTAATACAGGAGAGATGGTTCATGTTTATAGTGTCTGTTTAGTTAATACAGGAGAGATGGTTCATGTTTATGATGCCTGTTTAGTTAATACGGGAGAGATGGTTCATGTTTATGGTGTCTGTTTAGTTAATACAGGACAGATGGTTCATGTATATGGTGTCTGTTTAGTTAATACAGGAGAGAAGGTTCATGTTTATGATGTCTGTTTAGTTAATACAGGAGAGATGGTTCATGTTTATGGTGTCTATTTAGTTAATACAGGAGAGATGGTTGATGTTTATCATGTCTGTTTAGTTAAAACAGGAGAGATGGTTCATGTTTATGGTGTCTATTTAGTTAATACAGGAGAGATGGTTCATGTTTATGGTGTCTGTTTAGTTAATACAGGAGAGATGGTTCATGTTTATGGTGTCTGTTTAGTTAATACAGGAGAGATGGTTCATGTTTATGGTGTCTGCTTGATTAATACAGGAGAGAAGGTTCATGTTTATGGTGTCTGCTTGGTTAATACAGGAGAGATGGTACATGTTCATGGTGTCTGTTTAGTTAATACAGGAGAGATGGTTCACGTTTATGATGTCTATTTAGTTAATACAGGAGAGATGGTTCATGTTTATGGTGTCTGTTTAGTTAATACAGGAGTGATGGTTCATGTTTACGATGTCTGTTTAGTTAATACAGGAGAGATGGTTCATGTTTATGGTGTCTATTTAGTTAATACAGGAGAGATGGTTCATGTTTATGGTGTCTGTTTAGTTAATAAAGGAGAGATGGTTCATGTTTATGGTGTCTGTTTAGTTAATACAGGAGAGAAGGTTCATGTTTATGATGTCTGTTTAGTTAATACAGGAGAGATGGTTCATGTTTATGGTGTCTATTTAGTTAATACAGGAGAGATGGTTGATGTTTATCATGTCTGTTTAGTTAAAACAGGAGAGATGGTTCATGTTTATGGTGTCTATTTAGTTAATACAGGAGAGATGGTTCATGTTTATGGTGTCTGTTTAGTTAATACAGGAGAGATGGTTCATGTTTATGGTGTCTGTTTAGTTAATACAGGAGAGATGGTTCATGTTTATGGTGTCTGCTTGATTAATACAGGAGAGAAGGTTCATGTTTATGGTGTCTGCTTGGTTAATACAGGAGAGATGGTACATGTTCATGGTGTCTGTTTAGTTAATACAGGAGAGATGGTTCATGTTTATGATGTCTATTTAGTTAATACAGGAGAGATGGTTCATGTTTATGGTGTCTATTTAGTTAATACAGGAGAGATGGTTCATGTTTATGGTGTCTATTTAGTTAATACAGGAGAGATGGTTCATGTTTATAGTGTCTGTTTAGTTAATACAGGAGAGATGGTTCATGTTTATGGTGTCTGCTTGGTTAATACAGGAGAGATGGTTCATGTTTATGATGTCTGTTTAGTTAATACAGGAGAGATGGTTCATGTTTATGATGTCTGTTTAGTTAATACAGGAGAGATGATTCATGTTTATGATGTCTGTTTAGTTAATACAGGAGAGAAGGTTGATGTTTATCATGTCTGTTTAGTTAGTACAGGAGAGATGATTCATGTTTATGATGTCTGTTTAGTTAATACAGGAGAGATGGTTGATGTTTATCATGTCTGTTTAGTTAATACAGGAGAGATGGTTCATGTTTATGATGTCTGTTTAGTTAATACAGGAGAGATGGTTCATGTTTATGATGTCTGTTTAGTTAATACAGGAGAGATGGTTCATTTTTATGATGTCTGTTTAGTTAATACAGGAGAGATGGTTCATGTTTATGGTGTCTGCTTGGTTAATACAGGAGAGATGGTTCATGTTTATGATGTCTGTTTAGTTAATACAGGAGAGATGGTTCATGTTTATGATGTCTGTTTAGTTAATACAGGAGAGATGATTCATGTTTATGATGTCTGTTTAGTTAATACAGGAGAGAAGGTTGATGTTTATCATGTCTGTTTAGTTAGTACAGGAGAGATGATTCATGTTTATGATGTCTGTTTAGTTAATACAGGAGAGATGGTTGATGTTTATCATGTCTGTTTAGTTAGTACAGGAGAGATGATTCATGTTTATGGTGTCTGTTTAGTTAATACAGGAGAGATGGTTCATGTTTATGGTGTCTGTTTAGTTAATACAGGAGAGATGGTTCATGTTTATGGTGTCTGCTTGATTAATACAGGAGAGAAGGTTCATGTTTATGGTGTCTGCTTGGTTAATACAGGAGAGATGGTACATGTTCATGGTGTCTGTTTAGTTAATACAGGAGAGATGGTTCATGTTTATGATGTCTATTTAGTTAATACAGGAGAGATGGTTCATGTTTATGGTGTCTATTTAGTTAATACAGGAGAGATGGTTCATGATTATGGTGTCTGTTTAGTTAATACAGGAGAGATGGTTCATGTTTATGGTGTCTGCTTGGTTAATACAGGAGAGATGGTTCATGTTTATGATGTCTGTTTAGTTAATACAGGAGAGATGGTTCATGTTTATGATGTCTGTTTAGTTAATACAGGAGAGATGGTTCATGTTTATGGTGTCTATTTAGTTAATACAGGAGAGATGGTTCATGTTTATAGTGTCTGTTTAGTTAATACAGGAGAGATGGTTCATGTTTATGGTGTCTGCTTGGTTAATACAGGAGAGATGGTTCATGTTTATGGTGTCTATTTAGTTAATACAGGAGAGATGGTTCATGTTTATAGTGTCTGTTTAGTTAATACAGGAGAGATGGTTCATGTTTATGGTGTCTGCTTGGTTAATACAGGAGAGATGGTTCATGTTTATGATGTCTGTTTAGTTAATACAGGAGAGAT
This sequence comes from Limnoperna fortunei, assembly GCA_944474755.1. NCBI lineage: Eukaryota > Metazoa > Mollusca > Bivalvia > Mytilida > Modiolidae > Limnoperna > Limnoperna fortunei. The sequence continues at coordinate 65,206,628 of OX104122.1, read as the reverse complement.
GGTTCATGTTTATGATGTCTGTTTAGTTAATACAGGAGAGATGATTCATGTTTATGATGTCTGTTTAGTTAATACAGGAGAGATGGTTGATGTTTATCATGTCTGTTTAGTTAATACAGGAGAGATGATTCATGTTTATGATGTCTGTTTAGTTAATACAGGAGAGATGGTTGATGTTTATCATGTCTGTTTAGTTAATACAGGAGAGATGGTTCATGTTTATGATGTCTGTTTAGTTAATACAGGAGAGACGGTTCATGTTTATGATGTCTGTTTAGTTAATACAGGAGAGATGGTTCATTTTTATGATGTCTGTTTAGTTAATACAGGAGAGATGGTTCATGTTTATGGTGTCTGCTTGGTTAATACAGGAGAGATGGTTCATGTTTATGATGTCTGTTTAGTTAATACAGGAGAGATGGTTCATGTTTATGATGTCTGTTTAGTTAATACAGGAGAGATGATTCATGTTTATGATGTCTGTTTAGTTAATACAGGAGAGAAGGTTGATGTTTATCATGTCTGTTTAGTTAGTACAGGAGAGATGATTCATGTTTATGATGTCTGTTTAGTTAATACAGGAGAGATGGTTGATGTTTATCATGTCTGTTTAGTTAATACAGGAGAGATGGTTCATGTTTATGATGTCTGTTTAGTTAATACAGGAGAGATGGTTCATGTTTATGATGTCTGTTTAGTTAATACAGGAGAGATGATTCATGTTTATGATGTCTGTTTAGTTAATACAGGAGAGAAGGTTGATGTTTATCATGTCTGTTTAGTTAGTACAGGAGAGATGATTCATGTTTAGATGTCTGTTTAGTTAATACAGGAGAGATGGTTGATGTTTATCATGTCTGTTTAGTTAATATAGGAGAGATGGTTCATGTTTATGGTGTCTTTTTAGTTAATACAGGAGAGATGGTTCATGTTTATAGTGTCTTTTTAGTTAATACAGGAGAGATGGTTCATGTTTATGGTGTCTGCTTGGTTAATACAGGAGAGATGGTTCATGTTTATGGTGTCTGCTTGGTTAATACAGGAGAGATGGTTCATGTTTATAATGTCTGTTTAGTTAATACAGGAGAGATGGTTCATATTTATGATGTCTGTTTAGTTAATACAGGAGAGATGGTTCATGTTTATGATGTCTGTTTAGTTAATACAGGAGAGATGGTTCATGTTGATGGTATCTATTTAGTTAATACAGGAGAGATGATTCATGTTTATGGTGTCTGCTTGGTTATTACAGGAGAGATGGTTCATGTTTATGGTGTCTGTTTAGTTAATACAGGAGAGATGGTTCATGTTTATGGTGCCTGTTTAGTTAATACAGGAGAGATGATTCATGTTTATAGTGTCTCTTTAGTTAATACAGGAGAGATGGTTCATGTTTATGGTGTCTGCTTGGTTATTACGGGAGAGATGGTTCATGTTTATGGTGCCTGTTTAGTTAGTACAGGAGAGATGGTTCATGTTTATGATGTCTGTTTAGTTAATACAGGAGAGATGGTTCATGTTCATGGCGTCTGTTTAGTTAATACAGGAGAGATGGTTCATGTTTATGGTGCCTGTTTAGTTAATACAGGAGAGATGATTCATGTTTATAGTGTCTCTTTAGTTAATACAGGAGAGATGGTTCATGTTTATGGTGTCTGTTTAGTTAATACAGGAGAGATGGTTCATGTTCATGGTGTCTGTTTAGTTAATACAGGAGAGATGGTTCATATTTATGGTGTCTGTTTAGTTAATAAAGGAGAGATGGTTCATGTTTATGGTGTCTATATATTTAGTTCATACAGGAGAGATGGTTCACCTTTTTGGTGTTTGCTTGGTTATTACAGGAGAGATGGTTCATGTTTATAGTGTCTGTTTAGTTAATACAGGAGAGATGGTTCATGTTTATGATGCCTGTTTAGTTAATACGGGATAGATGGTTCATGTTTATGGTGTCTGTTTAGTTAATACAGGACAGATGGTTCATGTATATGGTGTCTGTTTAGTTAATACAGGAGAGAAGGTTCATGTTTATGATGTCTGTTTAGTTAATACAGGAGAGATGGTTCATGTTTATGGTGTCTATTTAGTTAATACAGGAGAGATGGTTGATGTTTATCATGTCTGTTTAGTTAAAACAGGAGAGATGGTTCATGTTTATGGTGTCTATTTAGTTAATACAGGAGAGATGGTTCATGTTTATGGTGTCTGTTTAGTTAATACAGGAGAGATGGTTCATGTTTATGGTGTCTGTTTAGTTAATACAGGAGAGATGGTTCATGTTTATGGTGTCTGCTTGATTAATACAGGAGAGAAGGTTCATGTTTATGGTGTCTGCTTGGTTAATACAGGAGAGATGGTACATGTTCATGGTGTCTGTTTAGTTAATACAGGAGAGATGGTTCATGTTTATGATGTCTATTTAGTTAATACAGGAGAGATGGTTCATGTTTATGGTGTCTGTTTAGTTAATACAGGAGTGATGGTTCATGTTTATGATGTCTGTTTAGTTAATACAGGAGAGATGGTTCATGTTTATGGTGTCTATTTAGTTAATACAGGAGAGATGGTTCATGTTTATGGTGTCTGTTTAGTTAATAGAGGAGTGATGGTTCATGTTTATGATGTCTGTTTAGCTAATACAGGAGAGATGGTTCATGTTTATGGTGTCTGTTTAGTTAATACAGGAGAGAAGGTTCATGTTTATGGTGTCTGCTTGGTTAATACAGGAGAGATGGTTCATGTTTATGGTGTCTGTTTAGTTAATACAGGAGAGATGGTTCATGTTGATGGTGTCTGTTTAGTTAATACAGGAGAGATGGTTCATGTTTATGGTGTCTGTTTAGTTAATACAGTAGTGATGGTTCATGTTTATGATGTCTGTTTAGCTAATACAGTAGAGATGGTTCATGTTTATGGTGTCTGTTTAGTTAATACAGGAGAGAAGGTTCATGTTTATGGTGTCTGCTTGGTTAATACAGGAGAGATGGTTCATGTTTATGGTGTCTGTTTAGTTAATACAGGAGAGATGGTTCATGTTGATGGTGTCTATTTAGTTAATACAGGAGAGATGGTTCATGTTTATAGTGTCTCTTTAGTTAATACAGGAGAGATGGTTCATGTTTATGGTGACTGTTTAGTTAATACAGGAGAGATGGTTCATGTTTATGGTGTCTGTTTAGTTAATACAGGAGAGATGGTTCATGTTTATGGTGTCTGCTTGGTTAATACAGGAGAGATGATTCATGTTTATAGTGTCTCTTTAGTTAATATAGGAGAGATGGTTCATGTTTATGCTGTCTGTTTAGTTAATACAGGAGAGATGGTTCATGTTTATGGTGTCTGTTTAGTTAATACAGGAGAGATGGTTCATGTTTATGGTGTCTGCTTGGTTAATACAGGAGAGATGGTTCATGTTTATGGTGTCTATTTAGTTAATACAGGAGAGATGGTTCATGTTTATGGTGTCTGTTTAGTTAATACAGGAGAGATGGTTCATGTTTATAGTGTCTATTTAGTTAATACAGGAGAGATGGTTCATGTTTATGGTGTCTGCTTGGTTAATACAGGAGAGATGATTCATGTTTATAGTGTCTCTTTAGTTAATACAGGAGAGATGGTTCATGTTTATGGTGTCTATTTAGTTAATACATGAGAGATCGTTCATGTTTATGGTGTCTGTTTAGTTAATACAGGAGAGATGGTTCATGTTTATGGTGTCTATTTAGTTAATACAGGAGAGATGGTTCATGTTTATGGTGTCTGTTTAGTTATAACAGGAGAGATGGTTCATCTTTATAGTGTCTATTTAGTTAATACAGGAGAGATGGTTCATGTTTATGGTGTCTGTTTAGTTAATACAGGAGAGATGGTTCATGTTTATGGTGTCTGCTTGGTTAAGTCAGGAGAGATGGTTTATGTTTAAGGTGTCTTTTTAGTTAATACAGGAGAGATGATTCATGTTTATAGTGTCTCTTTAGTTAATACAGGAGAGATGGTTCATGTTTATGGTGTCTATTTAGTTAATACAGGAGAGATCGTTCATGTTTATGGTGTCTGTTTAGTTAATACAGGAGAGATGGTTCATGTTTATGGTGTCTATTTAGTTAATACAGTGAACCCTCGTTACAACGACATTCGATTTAACGGAATATTCGACATCCGACAGGATTTCAGTGGGAACAAACGTGTCCTCGTGTTGTTTATGCTCGATACAACGACATATTCGGTTTCCGACTCCGACTTCGTCTGTCGGTAACAAATATACCAAAGCTAGCATAAAATAATTCGTTACAACAACAAATTATCAAGATTTACCTGTGAAAGGTTATGTTTGTCCAGAGAATTTATTTTTCTAACGGTTAATTGCACAGGTGAACACCTGTTACTATTGCGTAATTAACCTTGCGTGACATTTCCGTTACAAAACTAATCGATGATAGGGATATGGCTTCATTAAAAAGGTGTCAAAGGCTATTTAATATTTAAATCTTCAAATATTTCAGAAAATTATTGGCTTAATTACAAGTGTGTTAGCGGCACATCAGAAATAGGATAATTACCGAAAATCGGTCTAGTGGAAATAATCATAACTTTTACAATTAATTTTGTTAAAAAAAAGAAAAAAAGGTTTTTAATTAAATATCGGCAAGAAAACAAGCATTTAATTATTTTTTTGTTATTAAGCTTGGATATTGAACAGACTTATAAAACGATTTTCAATAGACGCAAATAAAAAAGGGAGATAATCAAAGTACAAAAACACAAATTCATTATAACAGCAAATTCAGTTTAACGTCAATAATGGCCCGGAAACTAACATGGTCGTTGTAAAGAGGGTTGACTGTACAGGAGAGATGGTTCATGTTTATGGTGTCTGTTTAGTTATAACAGGAGAGATGGTTCATTTTTATGGTGTCTGTTTAGTTAATACAGGAGAGATGGTTCATGTTTATGGTGTCTGGTTAGTTAATACAGGAGAGATGGTTCATGTTTATGGTGTCTGGTTAGTTAATACAGGAGAGATGGTTCATCTTTATAGTGTCTATTTAGTTAATACAGGAGAGATGGTTCATGTTTATGGTGTCTGTTTATTTAATACAGGAGAGATGATTCATGTTTATGGTGTCTGCTTGGTTAATACAGGAGAGATGGTTCATGTTTATGATGTCTGTTTAGTTAATACAGGAGAGATGGTTCATGTTTATGGTGTCTGCTTGGTTAATACAGGAGAGATGGTTCATGTTGATGGTGTCTGTTTAGTTAATACAGGAGAGATGGTTCATGTTTATGGTGCCTGTTTAGTTAGTACAGGAGAGATGGTTCATGTTAATGTTGTCTGTTTAGTTAATACAGGAGAGACGGTTGATGTTTATCATGTCTGTTTAGTTAATACATGAGAGATGGTTCATGTTTATGGTGTCTGTTTAGTTAATACAGGAGAGATGGTTCATGTTTATGGTGTCTATTTAGTTCATACAGGAGAGATGGTTCATCTTTTTGGTGTTTGCTTGGTTATTACAGGAGAGATGGTTCATGTTTATGTTGTCTATTTAGTTAATACAGGAGAGATGGTTCATGTTTATAGTGTCTGTTTAGTTAATACAGGAGAGATGGTTCATGTTTATGGTGTCTGCTTGGTTAATACAGTAGAGATGGTTCATGTTTATGTTGTCTATTTAGTTAATACAGGAGAGATGGTTCATGTTTAAAGTGTCTGTTTAGATAATACAGGAGAGATGGTTCATTTTTATGGTGTCTGTTTTGTTAATAGAGGAGAGATGGTTCATGTTTATGGTGTCTATTTAGTTAATACAGTAGAGATGGTTCATGTTTATGGTGTCTGTTTAGTTAATACAGGAGAGATGGTTCATGTTTATAGTGTCTGTTTAGTTAATACAGGAGAGATGGTTCATGTTTATGATGTCTGTTTAGTTAATACAGGAGAGATGGTTCATGTTTTTAGTGTCTGTTTAGTTAATACAGGAGAGATGGTTCATGTTTGAGGTGTCTGTTTAGTTAATACAGGAGAGATGGTTCATGTTTAAGGTGTCTGTTTAGTTAATACAGGAGAGATGGTTCATGTTTATGATGCCTGTTTAGTTAATACGGGAGAGATGGTTCATGTTTATGGTGTCTGTTTAGTTAATACAGGAGAGATGGTTCATGTTTATGGTGTCTGTTTAGTTAATACAGGAGAGATGGTTCATGTTTATGATGTCTGTTTAGTTAATACAGGAGAGATGGTTCATGTTTATGGTGTCTATTTAGTTAATACAGGAGAGATGGTTCATGTTTATGGTGTCTGTTTAGTTAATACAGGAGTGATGGTTCATGTTTATGATGTCTGTTTAGCTAATACAGGAGAGATGGTTCATGTTTATAGTGTCTGTTTAGTTAATACCGGAGAGAAGGTTCATGTTTATGGTGTCTGCTTGGTTAATACAGGAGAGATGGTTCATGTTTATGGTGTCTGTTTAGTTAATACAGGAGAGATGGTTCATGTTTATGGTGTCTGTTTAGTTAATACAGGAGAGATGGTTCATGTTTATGGTGTCTGTTTAGTTAATACAGGAGAGATGGTTCATGTTAATGTTGTCTGTTTAGTTAATACAGGAGAGATGGTTGATGTTTATCATGTCTGTTTAGTTAATACAGGAGAGATGGTTCATGTTTATGGTGTCTGTTTAGTTAATACAGGAGAGATGGTTCATGTTTATGGTGTCTATTTAGTTCATACAGGAGAGATGGTTCATCTTTTTGGTGTTTCCTTGGTTATTACAGGAGAGATGGTTCATGTTTATGTTGTCTATTTAGTTAATACAGGAGATATGGTTCATGTTTATAGTGCCGGTTTAGTTAATACAGGAGAGATGGTTCATGTTTATGTTGTCTATTTAGTTAATACATGAGAGATGGTTCATGTTTAAAGTGTCTGTTTAGATAATACAGGAGAGATGGTTCATTTTTATGGTGTCTGTTTAGTTAATACAGGAGAGATGGTTCATGTTTATGTTGTCTATTTAGTTAATACAGGAGAGATGGTTCATGTTTAAAGTGTCTGTTTAGATAATGCAGGAGAGATGGTTCATTTTTATGGTGTCTGTTTTGTTAATAGAGGAGAGATGGTTCATATTTATGGTGTCTATTTAGTTAATACAGGAGAGATGGTTCATGTTTATGGTGTCTGTTTAGTTAATACAGGAGAGATGGTTCATGTTTATGATGTCTGTTTAGTTAATACAGGAGAGATGGTTCATATTTATGGTGTCTGTTTTGTTAATAGAGGAGAGATGGTTCATATTTATGGTGTCTATTTAGTTAATACAGGAGAGATGGTTCATGTTTATGGTGTCTGCTTGGTTAATACAGGAGAGGTGGTTCATGTTTATGATGTATGTTTAGTTAATACGGGAGAGATAGTTCATGTTTATGGTGTCTATTTAGTTAATACAGGAGAGATGGTTCATGTTTATGGTGTCTGTTTAGTTAATACAGGAGAGATGGTTCATGTTTATGATGTCTGATTAGTTAATACAGGAGAGATGGTTCATGTTTATGGTGTCTGTTTTGTTAATACAGGAGAGATGGTTCATGTTTATGGTGTCTGTTTAGTTAATACAGGAGAGATGGTTCATGTTTATGATGTCTGTTTAGTTAATACAGGAGAGATGGTTCATATTTATGGTGTCTGTTTTGTTAATAGAGGAGAGATGGTTCATATTTATGGTGTCTGATTAGTTAATACAGGAGAGAAGGTTCATGTTTATGGTGTCTGCTTGGTTAATACAGGAGAGGTGGTTCATGTTTATGATGTATGTTTAGTTAATACGGGAGAGATAGTTCATGTTTATGGTGTCTATTTAGTTAATACAGGAGAGATGGTTCATGTTTATGGTGTCTGTTTAGCTAATACAGGAGAGATGGTTCATGTTTATAGTGTCTGTTTAGTTAATACAGGAGAGATGGTTCATGTTTATGGTGTCTTTTTAGTTAATACAGGAGAGATGGTTCATGTTTATGATGTCTGATTAGTTAATACAGGAGAGATGGTTCATGTTTATGGTGTCTGTTTTGTTAATACAGGAGAGATGGTTCATGTTTATGGTGTCTGTTTAGTTAATACAGGAGAGATGGTTCATGTTTATGATGTCTGTTTAGTTAATACAGGAGAGATGGTTCATGTTTATGGTGTCTGTTTAGTTAATACAGGAGAGATGGTTCATGTTTATGGTGTCTGTTTAGTTAATACAGGAGAGATGGTTCATGTTTATGATGTCTGTTTAGTTAATACAGGAGAGATGGTTCATGTTTATGGTGTCTGTTTAGTTAATACAGGAGAGTAGGTTCATGTTTATGGTGTCTGCTTGGTTAATACAGGAGAGATGGTTCATGTTTATGGTGTCTGTTTAGTTAATACAGGAGAGATGGTTCATGTTTATGATGTCTGTTTAGTTAATACAGGAGAGATGGTTCATGTTTATGGTGTCTATTTAGTTCTTCCAGGAGAGATGGTTCATGTTAATGGTGTCTGCTTTGTTACTACAGGAGAGATGGTTCATGTTTATGTTGTCTATTTTGTTAATACAGGAGAGATGGTTCATGTTTATAGTGTCTGTTTAGTTAATACAGGAGAGATGGTTCATGTTTATGGTGTCTGTTTAGTTAATACAGGAGAGATGGTTCATGTTTATGGTGTCTGTTTAGTTAATACAGGAGAGATGGTTCATGTTTATAGTGTCTGTTTAGTTAATACAGGAGAGATGGTTCATGTTTATGATGTCTGTTTAGTTAATACAGGAGAGATGGTTCATGTTTATGGTGTCTGTTTAGTTAATACAGGAGAGAAGGTTCATGTTTATGGTGTCTGCTTGGTTAATACAGGAGAGATGGTTCATGTTTATGGTGTCTGCTTGGTTAATACAGGAGAGATGGTTCATGTTTATGGTGTCTGTTTTAGTTAATACAGGAGAGATGGTTCATGTTTATGATGTATGTTTAGTTAATACGGGAGAGATAGTTCATGTTTATGGTGTCTGATTAGTTAATACAGGAGAGATGGTTCATGTTTATGGTGTCTGTTTAGTTAATACAGGAGAGATGGTTCATGTTTATGATGTCTGTTTAGTTAATACAGGAGAGATGGTTCATGTTTATGGTGTCTATTTAGTTAATACAGGAGAGATGGTTCATGTTTATGGTGTCTGTTTAGTTAATACAGGAGAGATGGTTCATGTTTATGGTGTCTGTTTAGTTAATACAGGAGAGTAGGTTCATGTTTATGGTGTCTGCTTGGTTAATACAGGAGAGATGGTTCATGTTTATGGTGTCTGTTTAGTTAATAGGAGAGATGGTTCATGTTTATGATGTCTGTTTAGTTAATACAGGAGAGATGGTTCATGTTTATGGTGTCTATTTAGTTCTTCCAGGAGAGATGGTTCATGTTAATGGTGTCTGCTTTGTTACTACAGGAGAGATGGTTCATGTTTATGTTGTCTATTTTGTTAATACAGGAGAGATGGTTCATGTTTATAGTGTCTGTTTAGTTAATACAGGAGAGATGGTTCATGTTTATGGTGTCTGTTTAGTTAATACAGGAGAGATGGTTCATGTTTATGGTGTCTGTTTAGTTAATACAGGAGAGATGGTTAATGTTGATGGTGTCTATTTAGTTCATACAGGAGAGATGGTTCATGTTTATGGTTTCTGCTTGGTTATTACAGGAGAGATGGTTCATGTTTATGTTGTCTATTCAGTTAATACAGGAGAGATGGTTGATGTTTATAGTGTCTGTTTAGTTAATACAGGAGAGATGGTTCATGTTTATAGTGTCTGTTTAGTTAATACAGGAGAGATGGTTCATGTTTATAGTGTCTGTTTAGTTAATACAGGAGAGATGGTTCATGTTTATAGTGTCTGTTTAGTTAATACAGGAGAGATGGTTCATGTTTATAGTGTCTGTTTAGTTAACACAGGAGAGATGGTTCATGTTTATGGTGTCTGCTTGGTTAATACAGGAGAGATGGTTCATGCTTATGTTGTCTATTTAGTTAATACAGGAGAGATGGTTCATGTTTATGGTGTCTGTTTAGTTAATACAGGAGAGATGGTTCATGTTTATGATGTCTGTTTAGTTAATACAGGAGAGATGGTTCATGTTTATGGTGTCTATTTAGTTCTTCCAGGAGAGATGGTTCATGTTAATGGTGTCTGCTTTGTTACTACAGGAGAGATGGTTCATGTTTATGTTGTCTATTTTGTTAATACAGGAGAGATGGTTCATGTTTATAGTGTCTGTTTAGTTAATACAGGAGAGATGGTTCATGTTTATGGTGTCTGTTTAGTTAATACAGGAGAGATGGTTCATGTTTATGGTGTCCGTTTAGTTAATACAGGAGAGATGGTTCATGTTTATGGTGTCTATTTAGTTCATACAGGAGAGATGGTTCATGTTTATGGTGTCTGCTTGGTTATTACAGGAGAGATGGTTCATGTTTATGTTGTCTATTTAGTTAATACAGGAGAGATGGTTCATGTTTATAGTGTCTGTTTAGTCAACACAGGAGAGATGGTTCATGTTTATGGTGTCTGCTTGGTTAATACAGTAGAGATGGTTCATGCTTATGTTGTCTATTTAGTTAATACAGGAGAGATGGTTCATGTTTATGGTGTCTCTTTAGTTAATACAGGAGAGATGGTTCATGTTTATGATGTCTGTTTAGTTAATACAGGAGAGATGGTTCATGTTTATAGTGTCTGTTTAGTTAATACAGGAGAGAAGGTTCATGTTATGGTGTCTGCTTGGTTAATACAGGAGAGATGGTTCATGTTTATGGTGTCTGCTTGGTTAATACAGGAGAGATGGTTCATGTTTATGGTGTCTGTTTAGTTAATACAGGAGAGATGGTTCATGTTTATGATGTCTGTTTAGTTAATACAGGAGAGATGGTTCATGTTTATGGTGTCTGATTAGTTAATACAGGAGAGATGGTTCATGTTTATGGTGTCTGTTTAGTTAATACAGGAGAGATGGTTCATGTTTATGATGTCTGTTTAGTTAATACAGGAGAGATGGTTCATGTTTATGGTGTCTGTTTAGTTAATACAGGAGAGATGGTTCATGTTTATGATGTCTGTTTAGTTAATACAGGAGAGATGGTTCATGTTTATGGTGTCTGTTTAGTTAATACAGGAGAGATGGTTCATGCTTATGATGTCTGTTTAGTTAATACAGGAGAGATGGTTCATGTTTATGGTGTCTATTTAGTTCTTCCAGGAGAGATGGTTCATGTTAATGGTGTTTGCTTGGTTAATACAGGAGAGATGGTTCATGTTTATGGTGTCTGTTTAGTTAATACAGGAGAGATGGTTCATGCTTATGATGTCTGTTTAGTTAATACAGGAGAGATGGTTCATGTTTATGGTGTCTATTTAGTTCTTCCAGGAGAGATGGTTCATGTTAATGGTGTCTGCTTTGTTACTACAGGAGAGATGGTTCATGTTTATGTTGTCTATTTTGTTAATACAGGAGAGATGGTTCATGTTTATAGTGTCTGTTTAATTAATACAGGAGAGATGGTTCATGTTTATGGTGTCTATTTAGTTAATACATGAGAGATGGTTCATGTTTATGAGGTCTGTTTAGTTAATACAGGAGAGATGGTTCATGTTTATGATGTCTGTTTAGTTAATACAGGAGAGATGGTTCATGTTTATGGTGTCTGTTTAGTTAATACAGGAGAGATGGTTCATGTTTATGTTGTCTGTTTAGTTAATACAGGAGAGATGGTTCATGTTTATGGTGTCTGCTTGGTTAATACAGGAGAGAAGGTTCATGTTTATGGTGTCTGCTTGGTTAATACAGGAGAGATGGTTCATGTTTATGGTGTCTGTTAAGTTAATACAGGAGAGATGGTTCATGTTTATGATGTCTGTTTAGTTAATACAGGAGAGATGGTTCATGTTTATGGTGTCTATTTAGTTCATACAGGAGAGATGGTTCATGTTTATGGTGTCTGCTGGGTTATTACAGGAGAGATGGTTCATGTTTATATTGTCTATTTAGTTAATACAGGAGAGATGGTTGTTGTTTATCATGTCTGTTTAGTTAATACAGGAGAGATGGTTCATGTTTATGATGTCTGTTTAGTTAATACAGGAGAGATGGTTCATGTTTAAAGTGTCGGTTTAGTTAATACAGGAGAGATGGTTCATGTTTATGGTGTCTGCTTGGTTAATACAGGAGAGATGGTTCATGTTTATGATGTCTGTTTAGTTAATACAGGAGAGATGGTTCTTGTTTATGGTGTCTGCTTGGTTAATACAGGAGAGATGGTTCATGTTTATGGTGTCTGTTTAGTTAATACAGGAGAGATGGTTCATGTTAATGGTATCTGTTTAGTTAATACAGGAGAGATGGTTCATGTTTATGGTGTCTATTTAGTTAATACAGGAGAGATGGTTCATATTTATGATGTCTGTTTAGTTAATACAGGATAGATGGTTCATGTTTATGGTGTCTATTTAGTTCATACAGGAGAGATGGTTCATGTTTATGGTGTCTATTTAGTTAATACAGGAGAGATGGTTCATGTTTATGGTGTCTGTTTAGTTAATACAGGAGAGATGGTTCATGTTTATGATGTCTGTTTAGTTAATACAGGAGAGATGGTTCATGTTTATGGTGTCTGTTTAGTTAATACAGGAGAGAAGGTTCATGTTTATGGTGTCTGCTTGGTTAATAAAGGAGAGATGGTTCATGTTTATGGTGTCTGCTTGGTTAATACAGGAGAGATGGTTCATGTTTATGGTGTCTGTTTAGTTAATACAGGAGAGATCGTTCATGTTTATGATGCCTGTTTAGTTAATATGGGAGAGATGGTTCATGTTTATGGTGTCTGTTTAGTTAATACAGGAGAGAAGGTTCATGTTTATGGTGTCTGCTTGGTTAATACAGGAGAGATGGTTCATGTTTATGGTGTCTGCTTGGTTAATACGGGAGATATGGTTCATGTTTATGGTGTCTGTTTAGTTAATACAGGAGAGATGGTTCATGTTTATGATGTCTGTTTAGTTAATACGGGAGAGATAGTTCATGTTTATGGTGTCTGATTAGTTAATACAGGAGAGATGGTTCATGTTGATGGTGTCTGTTTAGTTAATACAGGAGAGATGGTTCATGTTTATGATGTCTGTTTAGTTAATACAGGAGAGATGGTTCATGTTTATGGTGTCTATTTAGTTAATACAGGAGAGATGGTTCATGTTTATGAGGTCTGTTTAGTTAATACAGGAGAGATGGTTCATGTTTATGATGTCTGTTAAGTTAATACAGGAGAGATGGTTCATGTTTATGGTGTCTGTTTAGTTAATACAGGAGAGTAGGTTCATGTTTATGGTGTCTGCTTGGTTAATACAGGAGAGATGGTTCATGCTTATGGTGTCTGTTTAGTTAATACAGGAGAGATGGTTCATGTTTATGATGTCTGTTTAGTTAATACAGGAGAAATGGTTCATGTTTATGGTGTCTATTTAGTTCTTCCAGGAGAGATGGTTCATGTTAATGGTGTCTGCTTTGTTACTACAGGAGAGATGGTTCATGTTTATGTTGTCTATTTTGTTAATACAGGAGAGATGGTTCATGTTTATAGTGTCTGTTTAGTTAATACAGGAGAGATGGTTCATGTTTATGGTGTCTGTTTAGTTAATACAGGAGAGATGGTTCATGTTTATGGTGTCTGTTTAGTTAATACAGGAGAGATGGTTCATGTTTATGGTGTCTATTTAGTTCATACAGGAGAGATGGTTCATGTTTATAGTGTCTGTTTAGTTAACACAGGAGAGATGGTTCATGTTTATGGTGTCTACTTGGTTAATACAGTAGAGATGGTTCATGCTTATGTTGTCTATTTAGTTAATACAGGAGAGATGGTTCATGTTTATGGTGTCTGTTTAGTTAATACAGGAGAGATGGTTCATGTTTATGATGTCTGTTTAGTTAATACAGGAGAGATTGTTCATGTTTATAGTGTCTGTTTAGTTAATACAGAAGAGAAGGTTCATGTTTATGGTGTCTGCTTGGTTAATACAGGAGAGATGGTTCGTGTTTATGGTGTCTGCTTGGTTAAAACAGGAGAGATGGTTCATGTTTATGGTGTCTGTTTAGTTAATACAGGAGAGATGGTTCATGTTTATGATGCCTGTTTAGTTAATACGGGAGAGATGGTTCATGTTTATGGTGTCTGATTAGTTAATACAGGAGAGATGGTTCATGTTTATGGTGTCTGTTTAGTTAATACAGGAGAGATGGTTCATGTTTATGATGTCTGTTTAGTTAATACAGGAGAGATGGTTCATGTTTATGGTGTCTGTTTAGTTAATACAGGAGAGATGGTTCATGTTTATGATGTCTGTTTAGTTAATACAGGAGAGATGGTTCATGTTTATGGTGTCTATTTAGTTAATACAGGAGAATAGGTTCACGTTTATGGTGTCTGCTTGGTTAATACAGGAGAGATGGTTCATGTTTATGGTGTCTGTTTAGTTAATACAGGAGAGATGGTTCATGTTTATGATGTCTGTTTAGTTAATACAGGAGAGATGGTTCTTGTTTATGGTGTCTATTTAGTTCTTCCAGGAGAGATGGTTCATGTTAATGGTGTCTGCTTTGTTACTACAGGAGAGATGGTTCATGTTTATGTTGTCTATTTTGTTAATACAGGAGAGATGGTTCATGTTTATAGTGTCTGTTTAGTTAATACAGGAGAGATGGTTCATGTTTATGGTGTCTATTTAGTTAATACATGAGAGATGGTTCATGTTTATGAGGTCTGTTTAGTTAATACAGGAGAGATGGTTCATGTTTATGGTGTCTGTTTAGTTAATACAGGAGAGATGGTTCATGTTTATGGTGTCTGTTTAGTTAATACAGGAGAGATGGTTCATGTTTATGTTGTCTGTTTAGTTAATACAGGAGAGATGGTTCATTTTTATGGTGTCTGCTTGGTTAATACAGGAGAGAAGGTTCATGTTAATGGTGTCTGCTTGGTTATTACAGGAGAGATGGTTCATGTTTATGTTGTCTATTTAGTTAATACAGGAGAGATGGTTCATGTTTATAGTGTCTGTTTAGTTAACACAGGAGAGATGGTTCATGTTTATGGTGTCTACTTGGTTAATACAGTAGAGATGGTTCATGCTTATGTTGTCTATTTAGTTAATACAGGAGAGATGGTTCATGTTTATGGTGTCTGTTTAGTTAATACAGGAGAGATGGTTCATGTTTATGATGTCTGTTTAGTTAATACAGGAGAGATTGTTCATGTTTATAGTGTCTGTTTAGTTAATACAGAAGAGAAGGTTCATGTTTATGGTGTCTGCTTGGTTAATACAGGAGAGATGGTTCATGTTTATGGTGTCTGCTTGGTTAAAACAGGAGAGATGGTTCATGTTTATGGTGTCTGTTTAGTTAATACAGGAGAGATGGTTCATGTTTATGATGCCTGTTTAGTTAATACGGGAGAGATGGTTCATGTTTATGGTGTCTGATTAGTTTATACAGGAGAGATGGTTCATGTTTATGGTGTCTGTTTAGTTAATACAGGAGAGATGGTTCATGTTTATGATGTCTGTTTAGTTAATACAGGAGAGATGGTTCATGTTTATGGTGTCTGTTTAGTTAATACAGGAGAGATGGTTCATGTTTATGATGTCTGTTTAGTTAATACAGGAGAGATGGTTCATGTTTATGGTGTCTATTTAGTTAATACAGGAGAGTAGGTTCACGTTTATGGTGTCTGCTTGGTTAATACAGGAGAGATGGTTCATGTTTATGGTGTCTGTTTAGTTAATACAGGAGAGATGGTTCATGTTTATGGTGTCTGTTTAGTTAATACAGGAGAGATGGTTCTTGTTTATGGTGTCTATTTAGTTCTTCCAGGAGAGATGGTTCATGTTAATGGTGTCTGCTTTGTTACTACAGGAGAGATGGTTCATGTTTATGTTGTCTATTTTGTTAATACAGGAGAGATGGTTGATGTTTATAGTGTCTGTTTAGTTAATACAGGAGAGATGGTTCATGTTTATGGTGTCTATTTAGTTAATACATGAGAGATGGTTCATGTTTATGAGGTCTGTTTAGTTAATACAGGAGAGATGGTTCATGTTTATGATGTCTGTTTAGTTAATACAGGAGAGATGGTTCATGTTTATGGTGTCTGTTTAGTTAATACAGGAGAGATGGTTCATGTTTATGTTGTCTGTTTAGTTAATACAGGAGAGATGGTTCATTTTTATGGTGTCTGCTTGGTTAATACAGGAGAGAAGGTTCATGTTTATGGTGTCTGCTTGGTTATTACAGGAGAGATGGTTCATGTTTATGTTGTCTATTTAGTTAATACAGGAGAGATGGTTCATGTTTATAGTGTCTGTTTAGTTAACACAGGAGAGATGGTTCATGTTTATGGTGTCTACTTGGTTAATACAGTAGAGATGGTTCATGCTTATGCTGTCTATTTAGTTAATACAGGAGAGATGGTTCATGTTTATGGTGTCTGTTTAGTTAATACAGGAGAGATGGTTCATGTTTATGATGTCTGTTTAGTTAATACAGGAGAGATGGTTCATGTTTATAGTGTCTGTTTAGTTAATACAGAAGAGAAGGTTCATGTTTATGGTGTCTGCTTGGTTAATACAGGAGAGATGGTTCATGTTTATGGTGTCTGTTTAGTTAACACAGGAGAGATGGCTCATGTTTATGGTGTCTGCTTGGTTAAAACAGGAGAGATGGTTCATGTTTATGGTGTCTGTTTAGTTAATACAGGAGAGATGGTTCATGTTTATGATGCCTGTTTAGTTAATACGGGAGAGATGGTTCATGTTTATGGTGTCTGATTAGTTAATACAGGAGAGATGGTTCATGTTTATGATGTCTGTTTAGTTAATACAGGAGAGATGGTTCATGTTTATGGTGTCTGTTTAGTTAATACAGGAGAGATGGTTCATGTTTATGGTGTCTGTTTAGTTAATACAGGAGAGATGGTTCATGTTTATGATGTCTGTTTAGTTAATACAGGAGAGATGGTTCATGTTTATGGTGTCTATTTAGTTAATACAGGAGAGTAGGTTCACGTTTATGGTGTCTGCTTAGTTAATACAGGAGAGATGGTTCATGTTTATGGTGTCTGTTTAGTTAATACAGGAGAGATGGTTCATGTTTATGATGTCTGTTTAGTTAATACAGGAGAGATGGTTCATGTTTATGGTGTCTATTTAGTTCTTCCAGGAGAGATGGTTCATGTTAATGGTGTCTGCTTTGTTACTTCAGGAGAAATGGTTCATGTTTATGTTGTCTATTTTGTTAATACAGGAGAGATGGTTGATGTTTATATTGTCTGTTTAGTTAATACAGGAGAGATGGTTCATGTTTATGGTGTCTATTTAGTTAATACATGAGAGATGGTTCATGTTTATGAGGTCTGTTTAGTTAATACAGGAGAGTAGGTTCATGTTTATGGTGTCTGCTTGGTTAATACAGGAGAGATGGTTCATGCTTATGGTGTCTGTTTAGTTAATACAGGAGAGATGGTTCATGTTTATGATGTCTGTTTAGTTAATACAGGAGAAATGGTTCATGTTTATGGTGTCTATTTAGTTCTTCCAGGAGAGATGGTTCATGTTAATGGTGTCTGCTTTGTTACTACAGGAGAGATGGTTCATGTTTATGTTGTCTATTTTGTTAATACAGGAGAGATGGTTCATGTTTATAGTGTCTGTTTAGTTAATACAGGAGAGATGGTTCATGTTTATGGTGTCTGTTTAGTTAATACAGGAGAGATGGTTCATGTTTATGGTGTCTGTTTAGTTAATACAGGAGAGATGGTTCATGTTTATGGTGTCTATTTAGTTCATACAGGAGAGATGGTTCATGTTTATAGTGTCTGTTTAGTTAATACAGGAGAGATGGTTCATGTTTATGGTGTCTACTTGGTTAATACAGTAGAGATGGTTCATGCTTATGTTGTCTATTTAGTTAATACAGGAGAGATGGTTCATGTTTATGGTGTCTGTTTAGTTAATACAGGAGAGATGGTTCATGTTTATGATGTCTGTTTAGTTAATACAGGAGAGATTGTTCATGTTTATAGTGTCTGTTTAGTTAATACAGAAGAGAAGGTTCATGTTTATGGTGTCTGCTTGGTTAATACAGGAGAGATGGTTCGTGTTTATGGTGTCTGCTTGGTTAAAACAGGAGAGATGGTTCATGTTTATGGTGTCTGTTTAGTTAATACAGGAGAGATGGTTCATGTTTATGATGCCTGTTTAGTTAATACGGGAGAGATGGTTCATGTTTATGGTGTCTGATTAGTTAATACAGGAGAGATGGTTCATGTTTATGGTGTCTGTTTAGTTAATACAGGAGAGATGGTTCATGTTTATGATGTCTGTTTAGTTAATACAGGAGAGATGGTTCATGTTTATGGTGTCTGTTTAGTTAATACAGGAGAGATGGTTCATGTTTATGATGTCTGTTTAGTTAATACAGGAGAGATGGTTCATGTTTATGGTGTCTATTTAGTTAATACAGGAGAATAGGTTCACGTTTATGGTGTCTGCTTGGTTAATACAGGAGAGATGGTTCATGTTTATGGTGTCTGTTTAGTTAATACAGGAGAGATGGTTCATGTTTATGATGTCTGTTTAGTTAATACAGGAGAGATGGTTCTTGTTTATGGTGTCTATTTAGTTCTTCCAGGAGAGATGGTTCATGTTAATGGTGTCTGCTTTGTTACTACAGGAGAGATGGTTCATGTTTATGGTGTCTGTTTAGTTAATACAGGAGAGATGGTTCATGTTTATAGTGTCTGTTTAGTTAATACAGGAGAGATGGTTCATGTTTATGGTGTCTATTTAGTTAATACATGAGAGATGGTTCATGTTTATGAGGTCTGTTTAGTTAATACAGGAGAGATGGTTCATGTTTATGATGTCTGTTTAGTTAATACAGGAGAGATGGTTCATGTTTATGGTGTCTGTTTAGTTAATACAGGAGAGATGGTTCATGTTTATGTTGTCTGTTTAGTTAATACAGGAGAGATGGTTCATTTTTATGGTGTCTGCTTGGTTAATACAGGAGAGAAGGTTCATGTTAATGGTGTCTGCTTGGTTATTACAGGAGAGATGGTTCATGTTTATGTTGTCTATTTAGTTAATACAGGAGAGATGGTTCATGTTTATGGTGTCTGTTTAGTTAATACAGGAGAGATGGTTCATGTTTATGGTGTCTACTTGGTTAATACAGTAGAGATGGTTCATGCTTATGTTGTCTATTTAGTTAATACAGGAGAGATGGTTCATGTTTATGGTGTCTGTTTAGTTAATACAGGAGAGATGGTTCATGTTTATGATGTCTGTTTAGTTAATACAGGAGAGATTGTTCATGTTTATAGTGTCTGTTTAGTTAATACAGAAGAGAAGGTTCATGTTTATGGTGTCTGCTTGGTTAATACAGGAGAGATGGTTCATGTTTATGGTGTCTGCTTGGTTAAAACAGGAGAGATGGTTCATGTTTATGGTGTCTGTTTAGTTAATACAGGAGAGATGGTTCATGTTTATGATGCCTGTTTAGTTAATACGGGAGAGATGGTTCATGTTTATGGTGTCTGATTAGTTTATACAGGAGAGATGGTTCATGTTTATGGTGTCTGTTTAGTTAATACAGGAGAGATGGTTCATGTTTATGATGTCTGTTTAGTTAATACAGGAGAGATGGTTCATGTTTATGGTGTCTGTTTAGTTAATACAGGAGAGATGGTTCATGTTTATGATGTCTGTTTAGTTAATACAGGAGAGATGGTTCATGTTTATGGTGTCTATTTAGTTAATACAGGAGAGTAGGTTCACGTTTATGGTGTCTGCTTGGTTAATACAGGAGAGATGGTTCATGTTTATGGTGTCTGTTTAGTTAATACAGGAGAGATGGTTCATGTTTATGATGTCTGTTTAGTTAATACAGGAGAGATGGTTCTTGTTTATGGTGTCTATTTAGTTCTTCCAGGAGAGATGGTTCATGTTAATGGTGTCTGCTTTGTTACTACAGGAGAGATGGTTCATGTTTATGTTGTCTATTTTGTTAATACAGGAGAGATGGTTGATGTTTATAGTGTCTGTTTAGTTAATACAGGAGAGATGGTTCATGTTTATGGTGTCTATTTAGTTAATACATGAGAGATGGTTCATGTTTATGATGTCTGTTTAGTTAATACAGGAGAGATGGTTCATGTTTATGATGTCTGTTTAGTTAATACAGGAGAGATGGTTCATGTTTATGGTGTCTGTTTAGTTAATACAGGAGAGATGGTTCATGTTTATGTTGTCTGTTTAGTTAATACAGGAGAGATGGTTCATGTTTATGGTGTCTGCTTGGTTAATACAGGAGAGAAGGTTCATGTTTATGGTGTCTGCTTGGTTATTACAGGAGAGATGGTTCATGTTTATGTTGTCTATTTAGTTAATACAGGAGAGATGGTTCATGTTTATAGTGTCTGTTTAGTTAACACAGGAGAGATGGTTCATGTTTATGGTGTCTACTTGGTTAATACAGTAGAGATGGTTCATGCTTATGCTGTCTATTTAGTTAATACAGGAGAGATGGTTCATGTTTATGGTGTCTGTTTAGTTAATACAGGAGAGATGGTTCATGTTTATGATGTCTGTTTAGTTAATACAGGAGAGATGGTTCATGTTTATAGTGTCTGTTTAGTTAATACAGAAGAGAAGGTTCATGTTTATGGTGTCTGCTTGGTTAATACAGGAGAGATGGTTCATGTTTATGGTGTCTGTTTAGTTAACACAGGAGAGATGGCTCATGTTTATGGTGTCTGCTTGGTTAAAACAGGAGAGATGGTTCATGTTTATGGTGTCTGTTTAGTTAATACAGGAGAGATGGTTCATGTTTATGATGCCTGTTTAGTTAATACGGGAGAGATGGTTCATGTTTATGGTGTCTGATTAGTTAATACAGGAGAGATGGTTCATGTTTATGATGTCTGTTTAGTTAATACAGGAGAGATGGTTCATGTTTATGGTGTCTGTTTAGTTAATACAGGAGAGATGGTTCATGTTTATGGTGTCTGTTTAGTTAATACAGGAGAGATGGTTCATGTTTATGATGTCTGTTTAGTTAATACAGGAGAGATGGTTCATGTTTATGGTGTCTATTTAGTTAATACAGGAGAGTAGGTTCACGTTTATGGTGTCTGCTTAGTTAATACAGGAGAGATGGTTCATGTTTATGGTGTCTGTTTAGTTAATACAGGAGAGATGGTTCATGTTTATGATGTCTGTTTAGTTAATACAGGAGAGATGGTTCATGTTTATGGTGTCTATTTAGTTCTTCCAGGAGAGATGGTTCATGTTAATGGTGTCTGCTTTGTTACTTCAGGAGAAATGGTTCATGTTTATGTTGTCTATTTTGTTAATACAGGAGAGATGGTTGATGTTTATATTGTCTGTTTAGTTAATACAGGAGAGATGGTTCATGTTTATGGTGTCTATTTAGTTAATACATGAGAGATGGTTCATGTTTATGAGGTCTGTTTAGTTAATACAGGAGAGATGGTTCATGTTTATGATGTCTGTTTAGTTAATACAGGAGAGATGGTTCATGTTTATGGTGTCTGTTTAGTTAATACAGGAGAGATGGTTCATGTTTATGTTGTCTGTTTAGTTAATACATGAGAGATGGTTCATTTTTATGGTGTCTGCTTGGTTAATACAGGAGAGAAGGTTCATGTTTATGGTGTCTGATTGGTTAATACAGGAGAGATGGTTCATGTTTATGGTGTCTGTTTAGTTCATACAGGAGAGATGGTTCATGTTTATGGTGTCTGCTTGGTTATTACAGGAGAGATGGTTCATGTTTATGTTGTCTATTTAGTTAATACAGGAGAGATGGTTGATGTTTATCATGTCTGTTTAGTTAATACAGGAGAGATGGTTCATGTTTATGATGTCTGTTTAGTTAATACAGGAGAGATGGTTCATGTTTAAAGTGTCGGTTTAGTTAATACAGGAGAGATGGTTCATGTTTATGGTGTCTGCTTGGTTAATACAGGAGAGATGGTTCATGTTTATGATGTCTGTTTAGTTAATACAGGAGAGATGTTTCATGTTTATGGTGTCTGCTTGGTTAATACAAGAGAGATGGTTCATGTTTATGGTGTATGTTTATTTAATACAGGAGAGATGGTTCATGTTTATGGTGTCTGTTTAGTTAATACAGGAGAGATGGTTCATGTTAATGGTATCTGTTTAGTTAATACAGGAGAGATGGTTCATGTTTATGGTGTCTATTTAGTAAATACAGGAGAGATGGTTCATATTTATAATGTCTGTTTAGTTAATACAGGATAGATGGTTCATGTTTATGGTGTCTATTTAGTTCATACAGGAGAGATGGTTCATGTTTATGGTGTCTGCTTGGTTAATACATGAGAGATGGTTCATGTTTATGATGTCTGTTTAGTTAATACAGGAGAGATGGTTCATGTTTATGGTGTCTATTTAGTTAATACAGGAGAGATGGTTCATGTTTATGGTGTCTGTTTAGTTAATACAGGAGAGATGGTTCATGTTTATGATGTCTGTTTAGTTAATACAGGAGAGATGGTTCATGTTTATGGTGTCTGTTTAGTTAATACAGGAGAGATGGTTCATGTTTATGTTGTCTATTTAGTTAATACAGGAGAGATGGTTGATGTTTATCATGTCTGTTTAGTTAATACAGGAGAGATGGTTCCTGTTTAAGATGTCTGTTTAGTTAATACAGGAGAGATGGTTCATGTTGATGGTGTCTGCCTGGTTAATACAGGAGAGATGGTTCATGTTTATGATGTCTGTTTAGTTAATACAGGAGATATGGTTCATGTTTATGGTGTCTGCCTGGTTAATACAGGAGAGATGGTTCATGTTTATGATGTCTGTTTAGTTAATACAGGAGATATGGTTCATGTTTATGGTGTCTCCTTGGTTAATACAGGAGAGATGGTTCATGTTTATGGTGTCTGTTTAGTTCATACAGGAGAGATGGTTGATGTTTATCACGTCTTTTTAGTTAATACAGGACAGATGGTTCATGTTTATGATGTCTGTTTAGTTAATACAGGAGAGATGGTTCATATCTATGGTGTCTATTTAGTTCATACAGGAGAGATGGTTCATCTTTATGGTGTTTGCTTGCTTATTACAGGAGAGATGGTTCATATTTATGATGTCTGTTTAGTTAATACAGTAGAGATGGTTCATGTTTATGTTGTCTATTTAGTTAATACAGGAGAGATTGTTCATGTTTAAAGTGTCTGTTTAGATAATACAGGAGAGATGGTTCATTTTTATGGTGTCTGTTTAGTTAATACAGGAGAGATGGTTCATGTTCATGGTGTCTGTTTAGTTAATACAGGAGAGATGGTTCATGTTTATGGTGTCTGTTTAATTAATACAGGAGAGATGGTTCATGTTTATGATGTCTGTTTAGTTAATACAGGAGAGATGGTTCATTTTTATGGTGTCTGTTTAGTTAATACAGGAGAGATGTTTCATGTTTATGGTGTCTGTTTAGTTAATACAGGAGAGATGGTTCATGTTTATGGTGGGTGTTTAGTTAATACAGGAGAGATGGTTCATGTTTATGGTGTCTGCTTGGTTAATACAGGAGAGATGGTTCATCTTTATAGTGTCTATTTAGTTAATACAGGAGAGATGGTTCATGTTTATGGTGTCTGTTTAGTTAATACAGGAGAGATGGTTCATGTTTATGGTGTCTCCTTGGTTAATACAGGAGAGATGGTTCATGTTTATGATGTCTGTTTAGTTAATACAGGAGAGATGGTTCATGTTTATGATGTCTCTTTAGTTAATACAGGAGAGATGGTTCATGTTGATGGTGTCTATTTAGTTAATACAGGAGAGATGGTTCATGTTTATAGTGTCTGTTTAGTTAATACAGGAGAGATGGTTCATGTTTACGGTGTCTGTTTAGTTAATACAGGAGAGATGGTTAATGTTTATGGTGTCTCCTTGGTTAATACAGGAGAGATGGTTCATGTTTATGGTGTCTGCTTGGCTAATACAGGAGAGATGGTTCATGTTTATGTTGTCTATTTAGTTAATACAGGAGAGATGGTTCATGTTTATGATGTCTAGTTAGTTAATACAGGAGAGATGTTTCATGTTTATGGTGTCTATTTAGTTAATACAGGAGAGATGGTTCATGTTTATGGTGTCTATTTAGTTAATACAGGAGAGATGTTTCATGTTTATGGTGTCTGTTTAGTTAATACAGGAGAGATGGTTCATGTTTATGGTGTCTATTTAGTTAATACAGGAGAGATGGTTCATGTTTATGGTGTCTATTTAGTTAATACAGGAGAGATGTTTCATGTTTATGGTGTCTGTTTAGTTAATACAGGAGAGATGGTTCATGTTTATGGTGTCTATTTAGTTAATACAGGAGAGATGGTTCATTTTTATGGTGTCTGTTTAGTTAATACAGGAGAGATGTTTCATGTTTATGGTGTCTGTTTAGTTAATACAGGAGAGATGGTTCATGTTTATGGTGTCTATTTAGTTAATACAGGAGAGATGTTTCATGTTTATGGTGTCTGTTTAGTTAATACAGGAGAGATGGTTCATGTTTATGGTGTCTATTTAGTTAATACAGGAGAGATGGTTCATGTTTATAGTGTCTCTTTAGTTAATACAGGAGAGATGGTTCATGTTTATGGTGTCTGCTTGGTTAATACAGGAGAGATGGTTCATGTTTATGTTGTCTATTTAGTTAATACAGGAGAGATGGTTCATGTTTATGATGTCTGGTTAGTTAATACAGGAGAGATGTTTCATGTTTATGGTGTCTATTTAGTTAATACAGGAGAGATGGTTCATGTTTATGGTGTCTATTTAGTTAATACAGGAGAGATGTTTCATGTTTATGGTGTCTGTTTAGTTAATACAGGAGAGATGGTTCATGTTTATGGTGTCTATTTAGTTAATACAGGAGAGATGGTTCATGTTTATGGTGTCTATTTAGTTAATACAGGAGAGATGTTTCATTTTTATGGTGTCTGTTTAGTTAATACAGGAGAGATGGTTCATGTTTATGGTGTCTATTTAGTTAATACAGGAGAGATGGTTCATTTTTATGGTGTCTGTTTAGTTAATACAGGAGAGATGGTTCATGTTTATGGTGTCTGTTTAGTTAATATAGGAGAGATGGTTCATGTTTATGGTGTCTGCTTGGTTAATACAGGAGAGATGGTTCATGTTTATGATGTCTGTTTAGTTAATACAGGAGAGATGGTTCATGTTTATGGTGTCTGCTTGGTTAATACAGGAGAGATGGTTCTTGTTTATGGTGTCTGTTTAGTTAATACAGGAGAGATGGTTCATGTTTATGATGTCTGTTTAGTTAATACAGGAGAGATGGTTCATGTTTATGGTGTCTATTTAGTTCATACAGGAGAGATGGTTGATGTTTATCACGTCTTTTTAGTTAATACAGGACAGATGGTTCATGTTTATGATGTCTGTTTAGTTAATACAGGAGAGATGGTTCATGTCTATGGTGTCTATTTAGTTCATACAGGAGAGATGGTTCATCTTTATGGTGTTTGCTTGGTTATTACAGGAGAGATGGTTCATGTTTATGATGTCTGTTTAGTTAATACAGTAGAGATTGTTCATGTTTATGTTGTCTATTTAGTTAAAACAGGAGAGATGGTTCATGTTTAAAGTGTCTGTTTAGATAATACAGGAGAGATGGTTCATTTTTATGGTGTCTGTTTAGTTAATACAGGAGAGATGGTTCATGTTTATGGTGTCTGTTTAGTTAATACAGGAGAGATGGTTCATGTTGATGGTGTCTGTTTAGTTAATACAGGAGAGATGGTTCATGTTTATGATGTCTGTTTAGTTAACACAGGAGAGATGGTTCATGTTTATGGTGGGTATTTAGTTAATACATGAGAGATGGTTCATGTTTATGATGTCTGTTTAATTAATACAGGAGAGATGGTTCATGTTTATGGTGTCTATTTAGTTCATACAGGAGGGATGGTTCATGTTTATGGTGTCTGCTTGGTTATTACAGGAGAGATGGTTCATGTTTATGTTGTCTATTTAGTTAATACAGGAGAGATGGTTCATGTTTATGGTGTCTGTTTAGTTAATACAGGAGAGATGGTTCATGTTTATGATGTCTGTTTAGTTAATACAGGAGAGATGGTTTATGTTTATAGTGTCTGTTTAGTTAATACAGGAGAGATGGTTCATGTTTATAGTGTCTGTTTAGTTAATACAGGAGAGATGGTTCATGTTTGTGGTGTCTGTTCAGTTTATACAGGAGAGATGGTTCATGTTTATGGTGTCTGTTTAGTTCATACTGTAGAGATTTTTCATGTTTATTGTGTCTGCTTGGGTATTACAGGAGTGATGGTTGATGTTTATCATGTCTGTTTAGTTAATACAGGAGAGATGGTTCATGTTTATGATGTCTGTTTAGTTAATAAAGGAGAGATGATTCATGTTTATGGTGTCTGTTTAGTTAATAAAGGAGAGATGATTCATGTTTATGGTGTCTATTTAGTTCATACAGGAGAGATGGTTCATGTTTATGATGTCTGTTTAGTTAATAAAGGAGAGATGATTCATGTTTATGGTGTCTATTTAGTTCATACAGGAGAGATGGTTCATGTTTATGGTGTCTGCTTGGTTATTACAGGAGAGATGGTTCATGTTTATGTTGTCTATTTAGTTAATACAGGAGAGATGGTTGATGTTTATCATGTCTGTTTAGTTAATACAGGAGAGATGGTTCCTGTTTAATATGTCTGTTTAGTTAATACAGGAGAGAAGGTTCATGTTTATAGTGTCTGTTTAGTTAATACAGGAGAGATGTTTGATGTTTATCATGTCTGTTTAGTTAAAAGAGGAGAGATGGTTCATGTTTATAGTGTCTGTTAAGTTAATACAGTAGAGATGGTTCATGTTTATGGTGTCTTCTTGGTTATTAGAGGAGAGATGGTTCATGTTTATGGTGTCTGTTTAGTTAATACAGGAGAGATGGTTCATGTTTATGGTGTCTGTTTAGTTAATACAGGAGAGATGGTTCATGTTTATGGTGTCTGTTTAGTTAATACAGGAGAGATGGTTCATGTTTATGGTGTCTATTTAGTTAATACAGGAGAGATGGTTCATGTTTATGGTGTCTATTTAGTTAATACAGGAGAGATGGTTCATGTTTATAGTGTCTGTTTAGTTAATACAGGAGAGATGGTTCATGTATATGGTGTCTGTTTAGTTAATACAGGAGAGATGGTTCATGTTTATAGTGTCTGTTTAGTTAATACAGGAGAGATGGTTCATGTTTATAATGTCTGTTTAGTTAATACAGGAGAGATGGTTCATTTTTATGGTGTCTGTTTAGTTAATACAGGAGAGATGGTTCATGTTTATGATGTCTGTTTAGTTAATACAGGAGAGATGGTTCATGTTTATGGTGTCTGCTTGGTTATTACATGAGAGATGGTTCATGTTTATGGTGTCTGCTTGGTTAATACAGTAGAGATGGTTCATGTTTATGGTGTCTGTTTAGTTAATACAGGAGAGATGGTTCATGTTTATGGTGTCTGTTTAGTTTATACCGAGAGATGGTCCATGTTTATGGTGTCTGCTTGGTTAATACAGGAGAGATGGTTCATGTTTATGGTGTCTGCTTGGTTAATACAGGAGAGATGGTTCATGTTTATGGTGTCTGTTTAGATAATACAGGAGAGATGGTTCATTTTTATGGTGTCTGTTTAGTTAATATAGGAGAGGTGGTTCATGTTAATGATGTCTGTTTAGTTAATACAGGAGAGATGGATCATGTTTATGGTGTCTGTTTAGTTAATACAGGAGAGATGGTTCATGTTTATGGTGTCTGCTTGGTTATTACAGGAGAGATGGTTCATGTTTATGGTGTCTGTTTAGTTAATACAGGAGAGATGGTTCATGTTTATGGTGTCTGTTTAGTTAATACAGGAGAGATGGTTCATGTTTATGGTGTCTGCTTGGTTAATACAGGAGAGATGGTTCATGTTTATGGTGTCTGTTTAGTTTATACCGAGAGATGGTTCATGTTTATAGTGTCTGTTTAGTTAATACAGGAGAGAAGGTTCATGTTTATGGTGTCTGCTTGGTTAATACAGGAGAGATGGTTCATGTTTATGGTGTCTGTTTAGATAATACAGGAGAGATGGTTCATTTTTATGGTGTCTGTTTAGTTAATACATGAGAGATGGTTCATGTTTATGGTGTCTATTTAGTTAATACAGGAGAGATGGTTCATATTTATTGTGTCTGGTTAGTTAATACAGGAGAGATGGTTCATGTTTATGGTGTCTGTTTAGTTAATACAGGAGAGATGGTTCATGTTTATGGTGTCTGTTTAGTTAATACAGGAGAGATGGTTCATGTTTATGGTGTCTGTTTAGTTAATACAGGAGAGATGGTTCATGTTTATGGTGTCTGCTTGGTTAATACAGGAGAGAAGGTTCATGTTTATGGTGTCTGCTTGGTTAATACAGGAGAGATGGTTCATGTTTATGGTGTCTGTTTAGTTAATACAGGAGAGATGGTTCATGTTTATGATGTCTGTTTAGTTAATACAGAAGAGATGGTTCATGTTTATGGTGTCTATTTAGTTCATAGAGGAGAGATGGTTCATGTTTATGTTGTGTATTTAGTTAATAGAGGAGAGATGGTTGATGTTTATTGTGTCTGTTTAGTTAATACAGGAGAGATGGTTCATGTTTATAGTGTCTGTTTAGTTAATACAGGAGAGATGGTTCATGTTTATAGTGTCTGTTTAGTTAATACAGGAGACATGGTTCATGTTTATGGTGTCTGTTTTGTTAATACAGGAGAGATGGTTCATGTTTATGGTGTCTGTTTAGTTAATACAGGAGAGATGGTTCATGTTTATGATGTCTGTTTAGTTAATACAGAAGAGATGGTTCATGTTTATGGTGTCTATTTAGTTCATAGAGGAGAGATGGTTCATGTTTATGTTGTGTATTTAGTTAATAGAGGAGAGATGGTTGATGTTTATGGTGTCTATTTAGTTCATAGAGGAGAGATGGTTCATGTTTATGTTGTGTATTTAGTTAATAGAGGAGAGATGGTTGATGTTTATAGTGTCTGTTTAGTTAATACAGGAGAGATGGTTCATGTTTATAGTGTCTGTTTAGTTAATACAGGAGAGATGGTTCATGTTTATAGTGTCTGTTTAGTTAATACAGGAGAGATGGTTCATGTTTATGCTGTCTGCTTGGTTATTACAGGAGAGATGGTTCATGTTTATAGTGACTGTTTAGATAATACAGGAGAGATGGTTCATTTTTATGGTGTCTTTTTAGTTAATACAGGAGAGATGGTTCATGTTCATGGTGTCTGGTTAGTTAATACAGGAGAGATGGTTCATGTTTATGGTGTCTGTTTAGTTAATACAGGAGAGATGGTTCATGTTTATGGTGTCTGTTTAGTTAATACCGGAGAGATGGTTCATGTTTATGGTGTCTGCTTGGTTAATACAGGAGAGAAGGTTCATGTTTATGGTGTCTGCTTGGTTAATACAGGAGAGATGGTTCATGTTTATGGTGTCTGTTTAGATAATACAGGAGAGATGGTTCATTTTTATGGTGTCTGCTTAGTTAATACAGGAGAGATGGTTCATGTTTATGGTGTCTGTTTAGTTAATACAGGAGAGATGGTTCATGTTTATGGTGTCTGTTTAGTTAATACAGGAGAGATGGTTCATGTTTATGGTGTCTTCTTGGTTAATACAGGAGAGATGGTTCATGTTCATGGTGTCTGCTTGGTTCATACAGGAGAGATGGTTCATGTTTATGGTGTCTGTTTAGTTAATACAGGAGAGATGGTTCATGTTTATGATGTCTGTTTAGTTAATACATGAGAGATGGTTCATGTTTATGGTGTCTATTTAGTTCATACAGGAGAGATGGTTCATGTTTATATTGTGTATTTAGTTAATAGAGGAGAGATGGTTGATGTTTATAGTGTCTGTTTAGTTAATACAGGAGAGATGTTTCATGTTTATAGTGTCTGTTTAGTTAATACAGGAGAGATGGTTCATGTTTATAGTGTCTGTTTAGTTAATACAGGAGAGATGGTTCATGTTTATAGTGTCGGTTTAGTTAATACAGGAGAGATGGTTCATGTTTATGGTGTCTGCTTGGTTATTACAGGAGAGAGGGTTCATGTTTATAGTGTCTGTTTAGTTAATACAGGAGAGAGGGTTCATGTTTATAGTGTCTGTTTAGTTAATACAGGAGAGATGGTTCATGTTTATTGTGTCTGGTTAGTTAATACAGGAGAGATGGTTCATGTTCATGGTGTCAGGTTAGTTAATACAGGAGAGATGGTTCATGTTTATGGTGTCTGTTTAGTTAATACCGGAGAGATGGTTCATGTTTATAGTGTCTGTTTAGATAATACAGGAGAGATGGTTCATTTTTATGGTGTCTGTTTAGTTAATACAACAGAGATGGTTCATGTTTATGGTGTCTATTTAGTTAATACAGGAGAGATGGTTCATGTTTATTGTGCCTGGTTAGTTAATACAGGAGAGATGGTTCATGTTTATGGTGTCTGTTTAGTTAATACAGGAGAGATGGTTCATGTGTATGGTGTCTATTTAGTTAATACAGGAGAGATGGTTCATGTTTATGGTATCTGCTTGGTTAATACAGGAGAGAAGGTTCTTGTTTATGGTGTGTGCTTGGTTAATACAGGAGAGATGGTTCATGTTTATGATGTCTGTTTAGTTAATACAGGAGAGATTGTTCATGTTTATGATGTCTGTTTAGTTAATACAGGAGAGATGGTTCATGTTTATGGTGTCTTTTTAGTTCATACAGGAGAGATGGTTCATGTTTATGTTGTCTATTTAGTTAATACAGGAGAGATGGTTCATGTTTATAGTGTCTGTTTAGTTAATACAGGAGAGATGGTTCATGTTTATGATGTCTGTTTAGTTAATACAGGATAGATGGTTCATGTTTATAATGTCTGTTTAGTTAATACAGGAGATATGGTTCATGTTTATGGTGTCTATTTAGTTCATACAGGAGAGATGGTTCATGTTTATGGTGTCTGCTTGGTTATTACAGGAGAGATGGTTCATGTTTATGTTGTCTATTTAGTTAATACAGGAGAGATGTTTGATGTTTATCATGTCTGTTTAGTTAAAAGAGGAGAGATGGTTCATGTTTATAGTGTCTGTTTAGTTAATACAGGAGAGATGGTTCATGTTTATGGTGTCTGCTTGGTTAATACAGGAGAGATGGTTCATGTTTATGATGTCTGTTTAGTTAATACAGGAGAGATGGTTCATGTTTATGGTGTCTGTTTAGTTAATACAGGAGAGATGGTTCATGTTTATGGTGTCTGCTTGGTTAATACAGGAGAGATGGTTCATGTTTATGATGTCTGTTTAGTTAATACAGGAGAGATGGTTCATGTTTATGGTGTCTGCTTGGTTAATACAGGAGAGATGGTTCATGTTTATGGTTTCTGCTTGGTTAATACAGGAGAGATGGTTCATGTTTATGGTGTCTATTTAGTTAATACAGGAGAGATGGTTCATGTTTATGGTGTCTGTTTAGTTAATACAGGAGAGATGGTTCATGTTTATGATGTCTGTTTAGTTAATACAGGAGAGATGGTTCATGTTTATGGTGTCTATTTAGTTCATACATGTGCAGGAGAGATGGTTGAAGTTTATCACGTCTTTTTAGTTAATACAGGACAGATGGTTATGTTTATGATGTATGTTTAGTTAATACAGGAGAGATGGTTCATGTCTATGGTGTCTATTTAGTTCATACAGGAGAGATGGTTCATCTTTATGGTGTTTGCTTGCTTATTACAGGAGATATGGTTCATGTTTATGATGTCTTTTTAGTTAATACAGTAGAGATGGTTCATGTTTATGTTGTCTATTTAGTTAATACAGGAGAGATGGTTCATGTTTAAAGTGTCTGTTTAGATAATACAGGAGAGATGGTTCATGTTTATGGTGTCTGTTTAGTTAATACAGGAGAGATGGTTCATGTTTATGGTGTCTGTTTAGTTAATACAGGAGAGATCGTTCATGTTTATGGTGTCTGTTTAATTAATACAGGAGAGATGGTTCATGTTTATGATGTCTGTTTAGTTAATACAGGAGAGATGGTTCATTTTTATGGTGTCTGTTTAGTTAATACAGGAGAGATGGTTCATGTTTATGGTGTCTGCTTTGTTAATACAGGAGAGATGGTTCATGTTTATGATGTCTGTTTAGTTAATACAGGAGAGATGGTTCATGTTTATCATGTCTGTTTAGTTAATACAGGAGAGATGGTTCATGTTTATGGTGTCTCCTTGGTTAATACAGGAGAGATGGTTCATGTTTATGGTGTCTGCTTGGTTAATACAGGAGAGATGGTTCATGTTTATGGTGTCTGTTTAGTTCATACAGGAGAGATGGTTGATGTTTATCACGTCTTTTTAGTTAATACAGGAGAGATGGTTCATGTTTGTGATGTCTGTTTAGTTAATATAGGAGAGATGGTTCATGTTTATGGTGTCTGTTTTGTTAATACAGGAGAGATGGTTCATGTTTATGGTGTCTGTTTAGTTAATACAGGAGAGATGGTTCATGTTTATGATGTCTGTTTAGTTAATACAGAAGAGATGGTTCATGTTTATGGTGTCTATTTAGTTCATAGAGGAGAGATGGTTCATGTTTATGTTGTGTATTTAGTTAATAGAGGAGAGATGGTTGATGTTTATGGTGTCTATTTAGTTCATAGAGGAGAGATGGTTCATGTTTATGTTGTGTATTTAGTTAATAGAGGAGAGATGGTTGATGTTTATAGTGTCTGTTTAGTTAATACAGGAGAGATGGTTCATGTTTATAGTGTCTGTTTAGTTAATACAGGAGAGATGGTTCATGTTTATAGTGTCTGTTTAGTTAATACAGGAGAGATGGTTCATGTTTATGCTGTCTGCTTGGTTATTACAGGAGAGATGGTTCATGTTTATAGTGACTGTTTAGATAAAACAGGAGAGATGGTTCATTTTTATGGTGTCTTTTTAGTTAATACAGGAGAGATGGTTCATGTTTATGGTGTCTATTTAGTTAATACAGGAGAGATGGTTCATGTTCATGGTGTCTGGTTAGTTAATACAGGAGAGATGGTTCATGTTTATGGTGTCTGTTTAGTTAATACAGGAGAGATGGTTCATGTTTATGGTGTCTGTTTAGTTAATACCGGAGAGATGTTTCATGTTTATGGTGTCTGCTTGGTTAATACAGGAGAGATGGTTCATGTTTATGGTGTCTGCTTGGTTAATACAGGAGAGATGGTTCATGTTTATGGTGTCTGTTTAGATAATACAGGAGAGATGGTTCATTTTTATGGTGTCTGCTTAGTTAATACAGGAGAGATGGTTCATGTTTATGGTGTCTGTTTAGTTAATACAGGAGAGATGGTTCATGTTTATGGTGTCTGTTTAGTTAATACAGGAGAGATGGTTCATGTTGATGGTGTCTTCTTGGTTAATACAGGAGAGATGGTTCATGTTCATGGTGTCTGCTTGGTTCATACAGGAGAGATGGTTCATGTTTATGGTGTCTGTTTAGTTAATACAGGAGAGATGGTTCATGTTTATGATGTCTGTTTACTTAATACATGAGAGATGGTTCATGTTTATGGTGTCTATTTAGTTCATACAGGAGAGATGGTTCATGTTTATATTGTGTATTTAGTTAATAGAGGAGAGATGGTTGATGTTTATAGTGTCTGTTTAGTTAATACAGGAGAGATGGTTCATGTTTATAGTGTCTGTTTAGTTAATACAGGAGAGATGGTTCATGTTTATAGTGTCTGTTTAGTTAATACAGGAGAGATGGTTCATGTTTATAGTGTCTGTTTAGTTAATACAGGAGAGATGGTTCATGTTTATGGTGTCTGCTTGGTTATTACAGGAGAGATGGTTCATGTTTATAGTGTCTGTTTAGTTAATACAGGAGAGATGGTTCATGTTTATTGTGTCTGGTTAGTTAATACAGGAGAGATGGTTCATGTTCATGGTGTCTGGTTAGTTAATACAGGAGAGATGGTTCATGTTTATGGTGTCTATTTAGTTAATACCGGAGAGATGGTTCATGTTTATAGTGTCTGTTTAGATAATACAGGAGAGATGGTTCATTTTTATGGTGTCTGTTTAGTTAATACAGGAGAGATGGTTCATGTTTATGGTGTCTATTTAGTTAATACAGTAGAGATGGTTCATGTTTATTGTGCCTGGTTAGTTAATACAGGAGAGATGGTTCATGTTTATTGTGTCTGTTTAGTTAATACAGGAGAGATGGTTCATGTGTATGGTGTCTATTTAGTTAATACAGGAGAGATGGTTCATGTTTATGGTATCTGCTTGGTTAATACAGGAGAGAAGGTTCTTGTTTATGGTGTGTGCTTGGTTAATACAGGAGAGATGGTTCATGTTTATGATGTCTGTTTAGTTAATACAGGAGAGATTGTTCATGTTTATGATGTCTGTTTAGTTAATACAGGAGAGATGGTTCATGTTTATGGTGTCTTTTTAGTTCATACAGGAGAGATGGTTCATGTTTATGTTGTCTATTTAGTTAATACAGGAGAGATGGTTCATGTTTATAGTGTCTGTTTAGTTAATACAGGAGAGATGGTTCATGTTTATGATGTCTGTTTAGTTAATACAGGATAGATGGTTCATGTTTATGATGTCTGTTTAGTTAATACAGGAGATATGTTTCATGTTTATGGTGTCTATTTAGTTCATACAGGAGAGATGGTTCATGTTTATGGTGTCTGCTTGGTTATTACAGGAGAGATGGTTCATGTTTATGTTGTCTATTTAGTTAATACAGGAGAGATGTTTGATGTTTATCATGTCTGTTTAGTTAAAAGAGGAGAGATGGTTCATGTTTATAGTGTCTGTTTAGTTAATACAGGAGAGATGGTTCATGTTTATGGTGTCTGCTTGGTTAATACAGGAGAGATGGTTCATGTTTATGATGTCTGTTTAGTTAATACAGGAGAGATGGTTCATGTTTATGGTGTCTGTTTAGTTAATACAGGAGAGATGGTTCATGTTTATGGTGTCTGCTTGGTTAATACAGGAGAGATGGTTCATGTTTATGATGTCTGTTTAGTTAATACAGGAGAGATGGTTCATGTTTATGGTGTCTGCTTGGTTAATACAGGAGAGATGGTTCATGTTTATGGTTTCTGCTTGGTTAATACAGGAGAGATGGTTCTTGTTTATGGTGTCTGTTTAGTTAATACAGGAGAGATGGTTCATGTTTATGATGTCTGTTTAGTTAATACAGGAGAGATGGTTCATGTTGATGGTGTCTATTTAGTTCATACATGTGCAGGAGAGATGGTTGAAGTTTATCACGTCTTTTTAGTTAATACAGGACAGATGGTTATGTTTATGATGTATGTTTAGTTAATACAGGAGAGATGGTTCATGTCTATGGTGTCTATTTAGTTCATACAGGAGAGATGGTTCATCTTTATGGTGTTTGCTTGCTTATTACAGGAGATATGGTTCATGTTTATGATGTCTTTTTAGTTAATACAGTAGAGATGGTTCATGTTTATGTTGTCTATTTAGTTAATACAGGAGAGATGGTTCATGTTTAAAGTGTCTGTTTAGATAATACAGGAGAGATGGTTCATTTTTATGGTGTCTGTTTAGTTAATACAGGAGAGATGGTTCATGTTTATGGTGTCTGTTTAGTTAATACAGGAGAGATCGTTCATGTTTATGGTGTCTGTTTAATTAATACAGGAGAGATGGTTCATGTTTATGATGTCTGTTTAGTTAATACAGGAGAGATGGTTCATTTTTATGGTGTCTGTTTAGTTAGTACAGGAGAGATGGTTCATGTTTATGGTGTCTGCTTGGTTAATACAGGAGAGATGGTTCATGTTTATGATGTCTGTTTAGTTAATACAGGAGAGATGGTTCATGTTTATCATGTCTGTTTAGTTAATACAGGAGGGATGGTTCATGTTTATGGTGTCTCCTTGGTTATTACAGGAGAGATGGTTCATGTTTATAGTGTCTGCTTGGTTAATACAGGAGAGATGGTTCATGTTTATGGTGTCTGTTTAGTTCATACAGGAGAGATGGTTGATGTTTATCACGTCTTTTTAGTTAATACAGGACAGATGGTTCATGTTTGTGATGTCTGTTTAGTTAATACAGGAGAGATGGTTCATGTCTATGGTGTCTATTTAGTTCATACAGGAGAGATGGTTCATGTTTATGATGTCTGTTTAGTTAATACAGGAGAGATGGTTCATGTTTATGGTGTCTGTTTAGTTAATACAGGAGAGATGGCTCATGTTTATGGTGTCTGCTTGGTTAATACAGGAGAGATGGTTCATGTTTATGATGTCTGTTTAGTTAATACAGGAGAGATGGTTCATGTTTATGGTGTCTGCTTGGTTAATACAGGAGAGATGGTTCATGTTTATGGTGTCTGCTTGGTTAATACAGGAGAGATGGTTCTTGTTTATGGTGTCTGTTTAGTTAATACAGGAGAGATGGTTCATGTTTATGATGTCTGTTTAGTTAATACAGGAGAGATGGTTCATGTTTATGGTGTCTATTTAGTTCATACAGGAGAGATGGTTGATGTTTATCACGTCTTTTTAGTTAATACAGGACAGATGGTTCATGTTTATGATGTCTGTTTAGTTAATACAGGAGAGATGGTTCATGTCTATGGTGTCTATTTAGTTCATACAGGAGAGATGGTTCATCTTTATGGTGTTTGCTTGCTTATTACAGGAGATATGGTTCATGTTTATGATGTCTTTTTAGTTAATACAGTAGAGATGGTTCATGTTTATGTTGTCTATTTAGTTAATACAGTAGAGATGGTTCATGTTTAAAGTGTCTGTTTAGATAATACAGGAGAGATGGTTCATTTTTATGGTGTCTGTTTAGTTAATACAGGAGAGATGGTTCATGTTTATGGTGTCTGTTTAGTTAATACAGGAGAGATCGTTCATGTTTATGGTGTCTGTTTAATTAATACAGGAGAGATGGTTCATGTTTATGATGTCTGTTTAGTTAATACAGGAGGGATGGTTCATTTTTATGGTGTCTGTTTAGTTAATACAGGAGAGATGGTTCATGTTTATGGTGTCTGCTTGGTTAATACAGGAGAGATGGTTCATGTTTATGATGTCTGTTTAGTTAATACAGGAGAGATGGTTCATGTTTATCATGTCTGTTTAGTTAATACAGGAGAGATGGTTCATGTTTATGGTGTCTCCTTGGTTAATACAGGAGAGATGGTTCATGTTTATGGTGTCTGCTTGGTTAATACAGGAGAGATGGTTCATGTTTATGGTGTCTGCTTGGTTAATACAGGAGAGATGGTTCATGTTTATGGTTTCTGCTTGGTTAATACAGGAGAGATGGTTCTTGTTTATGGTGTCTGTTTAGTTAATACAGGAGAGATGGTTCATGTTTATGATGTCTGTTTAGTTAATACAGGAGAGATGGTTCATGTTTATGGTGTCTTTTTAGTTCATACATGTGCAGGAGAGATGGTTGAAGTTTATCACGTCTTTTTAGTTAATACAGGACAGATGGTTATGTTTATGATGTATGTTTAGTTAATACAGGACAGATGGTTCATGTCTATGGTGTCTATTTAGTTCATACAGGAGAGATGGTTCATCTTTATGGTGTTTGCTTGCTTATTACAGGAGATATGGTTCATGTTTATGATGTCTTTTTAGTTAATACAGTAGAGATGGTTCATGTTTATGTTGTCTATTTAGTTAATACAGGAGAGATGGTTCATGTTTAAAGTGTCTGTTTAGATAATACAGGAGAGATGGTTCATTTTTATGGTGTCTGTTTAGTTAATACAGGAGAGATGGTTCATGTTTATGGTGTCTGTTTAGTTAATACAGGAGAGATGGTTCATGTTTATGGTGTCTGTTTAATTAATACAGGAGAGATGGTTCATGTTTATGATGTCTGTTTAGTTAATACAGGAGAGATGGTTCATTTTTATGGTGTCTGTTTAGTTAATACAGGAGAGATGGTTCATGTTTATGGTGTCTGCTTGGTTAATACAGGAGAGATGGTTCATGTTTATGATGTCTGTTTAGTTAATACAGGAGAGATGGTTCATGTTTATCATGTCTGTTTAGTTAATACAGGAGAGATGGTTCATGTTTATGGTGTCTCCTTGGTTAATACAGGAGAGATGGTTCATGTTTATGGTGTCTGCTTGGTTAATACAGGAGATATGGTTCATGTTTATGGTGTCTGTTTAGTTCATACAGGAGAGATGGTTGATGTTTATCACGTCTTTTTAGTTAATACAGGACAGATGGTTCATGTTTGTGATGTCTGTTTAGTTAATATAGGAGAGATGGTTCATGTTTATGGTGTCTGTTTTGTTAATACAGGAGAGATGGTTCATGTTTATGGTGTCTGTTTAGTTAATACAGGAGAGATGGTTCATGTTTATGATGTCTGTTTAGTTAATACAGAAGAGATGGTTCATGTTTATGGTGTCTATTTAGTTCATAGAGGAGAGATGGTTCATGTTTATGTTGTGTATTTAGTTAATAGAGGAGAGATGGTTGATGTTTATGGTGTCTATTTAGTTCATAGAGGAGAGATGGTTCATGTTTATGTTGTGTATTTAGTTAATAGAGGAGAGATGGTTGATGTTTATAGTGTCTGTTTAGTTAATACAGGAGAGATGGTTCATGTTTATAGTGTCTGTTTAGTTAATACAGGAGAGATGGTTCATGTTTATAGTGTCTGTTTAGTTAATACAGGAGAGATGGTTCATGTTTATGCTGTCTGCTTGGTTATTACAGGAGAGATGGTTCATGTTTATAGTGACTGTTTAGATAAAACAGGAGAGATGGTTCATTTTTATGGTGTCTTTTTAGTTAATACAGGAGAGATGGTTCATGTTTATGGTGTCTATTTAGTTAATACAGGAGAGATGGTTCATGTTCATGGTGTCTGGTTAGTTAATACAGGAGAGATGGTTCATGTTTATGGTGTCTGTTTAGTTAATACAGGAGAGATGGTTCATGTTTATGGTGTCTGTTTAGTTAATACCGGAGAGATGTTTCATGTTTATGGTGTCTGCTTGGTTAATACAGGAGAGAT
Organism: Limnoperna fortunei; assembly: GCA_944474755.1. Taxonomy (NCBI): domain Eukaryota; kingdom Metazoa; phylum Mollusca; class Bivalvia; order Mytilida; family Modiolidae; genus Limnoperna; species Limnoperna fortunei. The sequence goes on along the minus strand of OX104122.1, from coordinate 65,167,322 downwards.
GGTTCATGTTTATGGTGTCTGCTTGGTTAATACAGGAGAGATGGTTCATGTTTATGGTGTCTGTTTAGATAATACAGGAGAGATGGTTCATTTTTATGGTGTCTGCTTAGTTAATACAGGAGAGATGGTTCATGTTTATGGTGTCTGTTTAGTTAATACAGGAGAGATGGTTCATGTTTATGGTGTCTGTTTAGTTAATACAGGAGAGATGGTTCATGTTTATGGTGTCTTCTTGGTTAATACAGGAGAGATGGTTCATGTTCATGGTGTCTGCTTGGTTCATACAGGAGAGATGGTTCATGTTTATGGTGTCTGTTTAGTTAATACAGGAGAGATGGTTCATGTTTATGATGTCTGTTTACTTAATACATGAGAGATGGTTCATGTTTATGGTGTCTATTTAGTTCATACAGGAGAGATGGTTCATGTTTATATTGTGTATTTAGTTAATAGAGGAGAGATGGTTGATGTTTATAGTGTCTGTTTAGTTAATACAGGAGAGATGGTTCATGTTTATAGTGTCTGTTTAGTTAATACAGGAGAGATGGTTCATGTTTATAGTGTCTGTTTAGTTAATACAGGAGAGATGGTTCATGTTTATAGTGTCTGTTTAGTTAATACAGGAGAGATGGTTCATGTTTATGGTGTCTGCTTGGTTATTACAGGAGAGAGGGTTCATGTTTATAGTGTCTGTTTAGTTAATACAGGAGAGATGGTTCATGTTTATTGTGTCTGGTTAGTTAATACAGGAGAGATGGTTCATGTTCATGGTGTCTGGTTAGTTAATACAGGAGAGATGGTTCATGTTTATGGTGTCTATTTAGTTAATACCGGAGAGATGGTTCATGTTTATAGTGTCTGTTTAGATAATACAGGAGAGATGGTTCATTTTTATGGTGTCTGTTTAGTTAATACAGCAGAGATGGTTCATGTTTATGGTGTCTATTTAGTTAATACAGTAGAGATGGTTCATGTTTATTGTGCCTGGTTAGTTAATACAGGAGAGATGGTTCATGTTTATTGTGTCTGTTTAGTTAATACAGGAGAGATGGTTCATGTGTATGGTGTCTATTTAGTTAATACAGGAGAGATGGTTCATGTTTATGGTATCTGCTTGGTTAATACAGGAGAGAAGGTTCTTGTTTATGGTGTGTGCTTGGTTAATACAGGAGAGATGGTTCATGTTTATGATGTCTGTTTAGTTAATACAGGAGAGATTGTTCATGTTTATGATGTCTGTTTAGTTAATACAGGAGAGATGGTTCATGTTTATGGTGTCTTTTTAGTTCATACAGGAGAGATGGTTCATGTTTATGTTGTCTATTTAGTTAATACAGGAGAGATGGTTCATGTTTATAGTGTCTGTTTAGTTAATACAGGAGACATGGTTCATGTTTATGATGTCTGTTTAGTTAATACAGGATAGATGGTTCATGTTTATGATGTCTGTTTAGTTAATACAGGAGATATGTTTCATGTTTATGGTGTCTATTTAGTTCATACAGGAGAGATGGTTCATGTTTATGGTGTCTGCTTGGTTATTACAGGAGAGATGGTTCATGTTTATGTTGTCTATTTAGTTAATACAGGAGAGATGTTTGATGTTTATCATGTCTGTTTAGTTAAAAGAGGAGAGATGGTTCATGTTTATAGTGTCTGTTTAGTTAATACAGGAGAGATGGTTCATGTTTATGGTGTCTGCTTGGTTAATACAGGAGAGATGGTTCATGTTTATGATGTCTGTTTAGTTAATACAGGAGAGATGGTTCATGTTTATGGTGTCTGTTTAGTTAATACAGGAGAGATGGTTCATGTTTATGGTGTCTGCTTGGTTAATACAGGAGAGATGGTTCATGTTTATGATGTCTGTTTAGTTAATACAGGAGAGATGGTTCATGTTTATGGTGTCTGCTTGGTTAATACAGGAGAGATGGTTCATGTTTATGGTTTCTGCTTGGTTAATACAGGAGAGATGGTTCTTGTTTATGGTGTCTGTTTAGTTAATACAGGAGAGATGGTTCATGTTTATGATGTCTGTTTAGTTAATACAGGAGAGATGGTTCATGTTGATGGTGTCTATTTAGTTCATACATGTGCAGGAGAGATGGTTGAAGTTTATCACGTCTTTTTAGTTAATACAGGACAGATGGTTATGTTTATGATGTATGTTTAGTTAATACAGGAGAGATGGTTCATGTCTATGGTGTCTATTTAGTTCATACAGGAGAGATGGTTCATCTTTATGGTGTTTGCTTGCTTATTACAGGAGATATGGTTCATGTTTATGATGTCTTTTTAGTTAATACAGTAGAGATGGTTCATGTTTATGTTGTCTATTTAGTTAATACAGGAGAGATGGTTCATGTTTAAAGTGTCTGTTTAGATAATACAGGAGAGATGGTTCATTTTTATGGTGTCTGTTTAGTTAATACAGGAGAGATGGTTCATGTTTATGGTGTCTGTTTAGTTAATACAGGAGAGATCGTTCATGTTTATGGTGTCTGTTTAATTAATACAGGAGAGATGGTTCATTTTTATGGTGTCTGTTTAGTTAATACAGGAGAGATGGTTCATGTTTATGGTGTCTGCTTGGTTAATACAGGAGAGATGGTTCATGTTTATGATGTCTGTTTAGTTAATACAGGAGAGATGGTTCATGTTTATCATGTCTGTTTAGTTAATACAGGAGAGATGGTTCATGTTTATGGTGTCTCCTTGGTTAATACAGGAGAGATGGTTCATGTTTATGGTGTCTGCTTGGTTAATACAGGAGAGATGGTTCATGTTTATGGTGTCTGTTTAGTTCATACAGGAGAGATGGTTGATGTTTATCACGTCTTTTTAGTTAATACAGGACAGATGGTTCATGTTTGTGATGTGTGTTTAGTTAATACAGGAGAGATGGTTCATGTCTATGGTGTCTATTTAGTTCATACAGGAGAGATGGTTCATGTTTATGATGTCTGTTTAGTTAATACAGGAGAGATGGTTCATGTTTATGGTGTCTGTTTAGTTAATACAGGAGAGATGGCTCATGTTTATGGTGTCTGCTTGGTTAATACAAGAGAGATGGTTCATGTTTATGATGTCTGTTTAGTTAATACAGGAGAGATGGTTCATGTTTATGGTGTCTGCTTGGTTAATACAGGAGAGATGGTTCATGTTTATGGTGTCTGCTTGGTTAATACAGGAGAGATGGTTCTTGTTTATGGTGTCTGTTTAGTTAATACAGGAGAGATGGTTCATGTTTATGATGTCTGTTTAGTTAATACAGGAGAGATGGTTCATGTTTATGGTGTCTATTTAGTTCATACAGGAGAGATGGTTGATGTTTATCACGTCTTTTTAGTTAATACAGGACAGATGGTTCATGTTTATGATGTCTGTTTAGTTAATACAGGAGAGATGGTTCATGTCTATGGTGTCTATTTAGTTCATACAGGAGAGATGGTTCATCTTTATGGTGTTTGCTTGCTTATTACAGGAGATATGGTTCATGTTTATGATGTCTTTTTAGTTAATACAGTAGAGATGGTTCATGTTTATGTTGTCTATTTAGTTAATACAGTAGAGATGGTTCATGTTTAAAGTGTCTGTTTAGATAATACAGGAGAGATGGTTCATTTTTATGGTGTCTGTTTAGTTAATACAGGAGAGATGGTTCATGTTTATGGTGTCTGTTTAGTTAATACAGGAGAGATCGTTCATGTTTATGGTGTCTGTTTAATTAATACAGGAGAGATGGTTCATGTTTATGATGTCTGTTTAGTTAATACAGGAGAGATGGTTCATTTTTATGGTGTCTGTTTAGTTAATACAGGAGAGATGGTTCATGTTTATGGTGTCTGCTTGGTTAATACAGGAGAGATGGTTCATGTTTATGATGTCTGTTTAGTTAATACAGGAGAGATGGTTCATGTTTATCATGTCTGTTTAGTTAATACAGGAGAGATGGTTCATGTTTATGGTGTCTCCTTGGTTAATACAGGAGAGATGGTTCATGTTTATGGTGTCTGCTTGGTTAATACAGGAGAGATGGTTCATGTTTATGGTGTCTGCTTGGTTAATACAGGAGAGATGGTTCATGTTTATGGTGTCTGCTTGGTTAATACAGGAGAGATGGTTCTTGTTTATGGTGTCTGTTTAGTTAATACAGGAGAGATGGTTCATGTTTATGATGTCTGTTTAGTTAATACAGGAGAGATGGTTCATGTTTATGGTGTCTTTTTAGTTCATACATGTGCAGGAGAGATGGTTGAAGTTTATCACGTCTTTTTAGTTAATACAGGACAGATGGTTATGTTTATGATGTATGTTTAGTTAATACAGGAGAGATGGTTCATGTCTATGGTGTCTATTTAGTTCATACAGGAGAGATGGTTCATCTTTATGGTGTTTGCTTGCTTATTACAGGAGATATGGTTCATGTTTATGAGGTCTTTTTAGTTAATACAGTAGAGATGGTTCATGTTTATGTTGTCTATTTAGTTAATACAGGAGAGATGGTTCATGTTTAAAGTGTCTGTTTAGATAATACAGGAGAGATGGTTCACTTTTATGGTGTCTGTTTAGTTAATACAGGAGAGATGGTTCATGTTTATGGTGTCTGTTTAGTTAATACAGGAGAGATCGTTCATGTTTATGGTGTCTGTTTAATTAATACAGGAGAGATGGTTCATGTTTATGATGTCTGTTTAGTTAATACAGGAGAGATGGTTCATTTTTATGGTGTCTGTTTAGTTAATACAGGAGAGATGGTTCATGTTTATGGTGTCTGCTTGGTTAATACAGGAGAGATGGTTCATGTTTATGATGTCTGTTTAGTTAATACAGGAGAGATGGTTCATGTTTATCATGTCTGTTTAGTTAATACAGGAGAGATGGTTCATGTTTATGGTGTCTCCTTGGTTAATACAGGAGAGATGGTTCATGTTTATGGTGTCTGCTTGGTTAATACAGGAGAGATGGTTCATGTTTATGGTGTCTGTTTAGTTCATACAGGAGAGATGGTTGATGTTTATCACGTCTTTTTAGTTAATACAGGACAGATGGTTCATGTTTGTGATGTCTGTTTAGTTAATACAGGAGAGATGGTTCATGTCTATGGTGTCTATTTAGTTCATACAGGAGAGATGGTTCATGTTTATGATGTCTGTTTAGTTAATACAGGAGAGATGGTTCATGTTTATGGTGTCTGTTTAGTTAATACAGGAGAGATGGCTCATGTTTATGGTGTCTGCTTGGTTAATACAGGAGAGATGGTTCATGTTTATGATGTCTGTTTAGTTAATACAGGAGAGATGGTTCATGTTTATGGTGTCTGCTTGGTTAATACAGGAGAGATGGTTCATGTTTATGGTGTCTGTTTGGTTAATACAGGAGAGATGGTTCTTGTTTATGGTGTCTGTTTAGTTAATACAGGAGAGATGGTTCATGTTTATGATGTCTGTTTAGTTAATACAGGAGAGATGGTTCATGTTTATGGTGTCTATTTAGTTCATACAGGAGAGATGGTTGATGTTTATCACATCTTTTTAGTTAATACAGGACAGATGGTTCATGTTTATGATGTCTGTTTAGTTAATACAGGAGAGATGGTTCATGTCTATGGTGTCTATTTAGTTCATACAGGAGAGATGGTTCATCTTTATGGTGTTTGCTTGCTTATTACAGGAGATATGGTTCATGTTTATGATGTCTTTTTAGTTAATACAGTAGAGATGGTTCATGTTTATGTTGTCTATTTAGTTAATACAGTAGAGATGGTTCATGTTTAAAGTGTCTGTTCAGATAATACAGGAGAGATGGTTCATTTTTATGGTGTCTGTTAATACAGGAGAGATGGTTCATGTTTATGGTGTCTGTTTAGTTAATACAGGAGAGATCGTTCATGTTTATGGTGTCTGTTTAATTAATACAGGAGAGATGGTTCATGTTTATGATGTCTGTTTAGTTAATACAGGAGAGATGGTTCATTTTTATGGTGTCTGTTTAGTTAATACAGGAGAGATGGTTCATGTTTATGGTGTCTGCTTGGTTAATACAGGAGAGATGGTTCATGTTTATGATGTCTGTTTAGTTAATACAGGAGAGATGGTTCATGTTTATCATGTCTGTTTAGTTAATACAGGAGAGATGGTTCATGTTTATGGTGTCTCCTTGGTTAATACAGGAGAGATGGTTCATGTTTGTGGTGTCTGCTTGGTTAATACAGGAGAGATGGTTCATGTTTATGGTGTCTGTTTAGTTTATACAGGAGAGATGGTTCACGTTTATGGTGTCTGTTTAATTAATACAGGAGAGATGGTTCATTTTTATGGTGTCTGTTTAGTTAATACAGGAGAGATGGTTCATGTTCATGGTGTCTGTTTAGTTAATACATGAGAGATGGTTCATGTTTATGGTGTCTGTTTAATTAATACAGGAGAGATGGTTCATGTTTATGATGTCTGTTTAGTTAATACAGGAGAGATGGTTCATTTTTATGGTGTCTGTTTAGTTAATACAGGAGAGATGGTTCATGTTTATGGCGTCTATTTAGTTAATACAGGAGAGATGGTTCATGTTTATGGTGTCTGTTTAGTTCATACAGGAGAGATGGTTGATGTTTATCACGTCTTTTTAGTTAATACAGGACAGATGGTTCATGTTTATGATGTCTGTTTAGTTAATACAGGAGAGATGGTTCATATCTATGGTGTCTATTTAGTTCATACAGGAGAGATGGTTCATCTTTATGGTGTTTACTTGCTTATTACAGGAGAGATGGTTCATGTTTATGATGTCTGTTTAGTTAATACAGTAGAGATGGTTCATGTTTATGTTGTCTATTTAGTTAATACAGGAGAGATGGTTCATGTTTAAAGTGTCTGTTTAGATAATACAGGAGAGATGGTTCATTTTTATGGTGTCTGTTTAGTTAATACAGGATAGATGGTTCATGTTCATGCTGTCTGTTTAGTTAATACAGGAGAGATGGTTCATGTTTATGGTGTCTGTTTAATTAATACAGGAGAGATGGTTCATGTTTATGATGTCTGTTTAGTTAATACAGGAGAGATGGTTCATTTTTATGGTGTCTGTTTAGTTAATGCAGGAGAGATGGTTCATGTTTATGGTGTCTCCTTTGTTAATACAGGAGAGATGGTTCATGTTTATGATGTCTGTTTAGTTAATACAGGAGAGATGGTTCATTTTTATGGTGTCTGTTTAGTTAATACAGGAGAGATGGTTCATGTTTATGGTGTCTGTTTAGTTAATACAGGAGAGATGGTTCATGTTTATGGTGTCTATTTAGTTAATACAGGAGAGATGGTTCATTTTTATGGTGTCTGTTTAGTTAATACAGGAGAGATGGTTCATGTTTATGGTGTCTGTTTAGTTAATATAGGAGAGATGGTTCATGTTTATGGTGTCTGCTTGGTTAATACAGGAGAGATGGTTCATGTTTATGATGCCTGCTTGGTTAATACAGGAGAGATGGTTCATGTTTATGATATCTGTTTAGTTAATACAGGAGAGATGGTTCATGTTTATGATGTCTGTTTAGTTAATACAGGACAGATGGTTCATGTTTATGGTGTCTATTTAGTTCATACAGGAGAGATGGTTGATGTTTATCACGTCTTTTTAGTTAATACAGGACAGATGGTTCATGTTTATGATGTCTGTTTAATTAATACAGGAGAGATGGTTCATGTTTATGATGTCTGTTTAGTTAATACAGGAGAGATGGTTCATGTTTGTGGTGTCTGCTTGGTTAATACAGGAGAGATGGTTCATGTTTATGGTGTCTGTTTAGTTTATACAGGAGAGATGGTTCACGTTTATGGTGTCTGTTTAATTAATACAGGAGAGATGGTTCATTTTTATGGTGTCTGTTTAGTTAATACAGGAGAGATGGTTCATGTTCATGGTGTCTGTTTAGTTAATACATGAGAGATGGTTCATGTTTATGGTGTCTGTTTAATTAATACAGGAGAGATGGTTCATGTTTATGATGTCTGTTTAGTTAATACAGGAGAGATGGTTCATTTTTATGGTGTCTGTTTAGTTAATACAGGAGATATGGTTCATGTTTATGGCGTCTATTTAGTTAATACAGGAGAGATGGTTCATGTTTATGGTGTCTGTTTAGTTCATACAGGAGAGATGGTTGATGTTTATCACGTCTTTTTAGTTAATACAGGACAGATGGTTCATGTTTATGATGTCTGTTTAGTTAATACAGGAGAGATGGTTCATATCTATGGTGTCTATTTAGTTCATACAGGAGAGATGGTTCATCTTTATGGTGTTTACTTGCTTATTACAGGAGAGATGGTTCATGTTTATGATGTCTGTTTAGTTAATACAGTAGAGATGGTTCATGTTTATGTTGTCTATTTAGTTAATACAGGAGAGATGGTTCATGTTTAAAGTGTCTGTTTAGATAATACAGGAGAGATGGTTCATTTTTATGGTGTCTGTTTAGTTAATACAGGAGAGATGGTTCATGTTCATGCTGTCTGTTTAGTTAATACAGGAGAGATGGTTCATGTTTATGGTGTCTGTTTAATTAATACAGGAGAGATGGTTCATGTTTATGATGTCTGTTTAGTTAATACAGGAGAGATGGTTCATTTTTATGGTGTCTGTTTAGTTAATGCAGGAGAGAAGGTTCATGTTTATGGTGTCTGCTTGGTTAATACAGGAGAGATGGTTCATGTTTATGATGTCTGTTTAGTTAATACAGGAGAGATGGTTCATTTTTATGGTGTCTGTTTAGTTAATACAGGAGAGATGGTTCATGTTTATGGTGTCTGTTTAGTTAATACAGGAGAGATGGTTCATGTTTATGGTGTCTATTTAGTTAATACAGGAGAGCTGGTTCATTTTTATGGTGTCTGTTTAGTTAATACAGGAGAGATGGTTCATGTTTATGGTGTCTGTTTAGTTAATATAGGAGAGATGGTTCATGTTTATGGTGTCTGCTTGGTTAATACAGGAGAGATGGTTCATGTTTATGATGCCTGCTTGGTTAATACAGGAGAGATGGTTCATGTTTATGATATCTGTTTAGTTAATACAGGAGAGATGGTTCATGTTTATGATGTCTGTTTAGTTAATACAGGAGAGATGGTTCATGTTTATGGTGTCTATTTAGTTCATACAGGAGAGATGGTTGATGTTTATCACGTCTTTTTAGTTAATACAGGACAGATGGTTCATGTTTATGATGTCTGTTTAGTTAATACAGGAGAGATGGTTCATGTCTATGGTGTCTATTTAGTTCATACAGGAGAGATGGTTCATCTTTATGGTGTTTGCTTGCTTATTACAGGAGAGATGGTTCATGTTTATGATGTCTGTTTAGTTAATACAGTAGAGATGGTTCATGTTTATGTTGTCTATTTAGTTAATACAGGAGAGATGGTTCATGTTTAAAGTGTCTGTTTAGATAATACAGGAGAGATAGTTCATGTTTATGATGTCTGTTTAGTTAATACAGGAGAGATGGTTCATGTTTATGGTGGGTGTTTAGTTAATACATGAGAGATGGTTCATGTTTATGATGTCTGTTTAATTAATACAGGAGAGATGGTTCATGTTTATGGTGTCTATTTAGTTCATACAGGAGAGATGGTTCATGTTTATGTTGTCTATTTAGTTAATACAGGAGAGATGGTTCATGTTTATAGTGTCTGTTTAGTTAATACAGGAGAGATGGTTCATGTTTGTGGTGTCTGTTCAGTTTATACAGGAGAGATGGTTCATGTTTATGGTGTCTGTTTAGTTCATACCGTAGAGATTTTTCATGTTTATTGTGTCTGCTTGGGTATTACAGGAGTGATGGTTGATGTTTATCATGTCTGTTTAGTTAATACAGGAGAGATGGTTCATGTTTATGATGTCTGTTTAGTTAATAAAGGAGAGATGATTCATGTTTATGGTGTCTATTTAGTTCATACAGGAGAGATGGTTCATGTTTATGGTGTCTGCTTGGTTATTACAGGAGAGATGGTTCATTTTTATGTTGTCTATTTAGTTAATACAGGAGAGATGGTTGATGTTTATCATGTCTGTTTAGTTAATACAGGAGAGATGGTTCCTGTTTAAGATGTCTGTTTAGTTAATACAGGAGAGATGGTTCATGTTTATCATGTCTGTTTAGTTAATACAGGAGAGATGTTTGATGTTTATCATGTCTGTTTAGTTAAAGGAGGAGAGATGGTTCATGTTTATAGTGTCTGTTTAGTTAATACAGTAGAGATGGTTCATGTTTATGGTGTTTGCTTGGTTATTACAGGAGAGATGGTTCATGTTTATGTTTTCTATTTAGTTAATACAGGAGAGATGTTTGATGTTTATCATGTCTGTTTAGTTAAAAGAGGAGAGATGGTTCATGTTTATAGTGTCTGTTTAGTTAATACAGTAGAGATGGTTCATGTTTATGGTGTCTGCTTGGTTATTACAGGAGAGATGGTTCATGTTTATGTTGTCTATTTAGTTAATACAGGAGAGATGTTTGATGTTTATCATGTCTGTTTAGTTAAAAGAGGAGAGATGGTTCATGTTTATGATGTCTGTTTAGTTAATACAGGAGAGATGGTTCATGTTTATGGTGTCTGCTTAGTTAATACAGGAGAGATGGTTCATGTTTATGGCGTCTCTTTAGTTAATACAGGAGAGATGGCTCATGTTTATGGTGTCTGCTTGGTTAATACAGGAGAGATGGTTCATGTTTATGATGTCTGTTTAGTTAATACAGGAGAGATGGTTCATGTTTATGGTGTCTGCTTGGTTAATACAGGAGAGATGGTTCATGTTTATGATGTCTGTTTAGTTAATACAGGAGAGATGGTTCATGTTTATGGTGTCTGCTTGGTTAATACAGGAGAGATTGTTCATGTTTATGGTGTCTGCTTGGTTAAAACAGGAGAGATGGTTCATGTTTATGATGTCTGTTTAGTTAATACAGGAGAGATGGTTCATGTTTATGGTGTCTGCTTGGTTAATACAGGAGAGATGGTTCATGTTTATGGTGTCTGCTTGGTTAATACAGGAGAGATGGTTCTTGTTTATGGTGTCTTTTTAGTTAATACAGGAGAGATGGTTCATGTTTATGATGTCTGTTTAGTTAATACAGGAGAGATGGTTCATGTTTATGGTGTCTATTTAGTTCATACAGGAGAGATGGTTGATGTTTATCACGTCTTTTTAGTTAATACAGGACAGATGGTTCATGTTTATGGTGTCTGCTTGGTTAAAACAGGAGAGATGGTTCATGTTTATGATGTCTGTTTAGTTAATACAGGAGAGATGGTTCATGTTTATGGTGTCTGCTTGGTTAATACAGGAGAGATGGTTCATGTTTATGGTGTCTGCTTGGTTAATACAGGAGAGATGGTTCTTGTTTATGGTGTCTTTTTAGTTAATACAGGAGAGATGGTTCATGTTTATGATGTCTGTTTAGTTAATACAGGAGAGATGGTTCATGTTTATGGTGTCTATTTAGTTCATACAGGAGAGATGGTTGATGTTTATCACGTCTTTTTAGTTAATACAGGACAGATGGTTCATGTTTATGATGTCTGTTTAGTTAATACAGGAGAGATGGTTCATGTCTATGTTGTCTATTTAGTTCATACAGGAGAGATGGTTCATCTTTATGGTGTTTGCTTGCTTATTACAGGAGAGATGGTTCATGTTTATGATGTCTGTTTAGTTAATACAGTAGAGATGGTTCATGTTTATGTTGTCTATTTAGTTAATACAGGAGAGATGGTTCATTTTTATGGTGTTTGCTTGCTTATTACAGGAGAGATGGTTCATGTTTATGATGTCTGTTTAGTTAATACAGTAGAGATGGTTCATGTTTATGTTGTCTGTTTAGATAATACAGGAGAGATGGTTCATTTTTATGGTGTCTGTTTAGTTAATACAGGAGAGATGGTTCATGTTTATGGTGTCTGTTTAGTTAATACAGGAGAGATCGTTCATGTTTATGGTGTCTGTTTAATTAATACAGGAGAGATGGTTCATGTTTATGTTGTCTGTTTAGTTAATACAGGAGAGATGGTTCATGTTTATGGTGTCTCCTTGGTTAATACAGGAGAGATGGTTCATGTTTATGGTGTCTGCTTGGTTAATACAGGAGAGATGGTTCATGTTTATGGTGTCTGTTTAGTTAATACAGGAGAGATGGTTCATGTTTATGGTGTCTGTTTAGTTAATACAGGAGAGATGGTTCATGTTTATGGTGTCTGTTTAGTTAATACAGGAGGGATGGTTCATGTTTATGGTGTCTCCTTGTTTAATACAGGAGAGATGGTTCATGTTTATGGTGTCTGCTTGGTTAAAACAGGAGAGATGGTTCATGTTTATGGTGTCTGTTTAGTTAATACAGGAGAGATGGTTCATGTTTATGGTGTCTGTTTAATTAATACAGGAGAGATGGTTCATGTTTATGATGCCTGTTTAGTTAATACAGGAGAGATGGTTCATGTTTATGGTGTCTGTTTAGTTAATACAGGAGAGATGGTTCATGTTTATAGTGTCTGTTTAGTTAATACAGGAGAGATGGTTCATGTTTATAGTGTCTGTTTAGTTAATACAGGAGAGATGGTTCATGTTTATGGTGTCTGTTTAGTTAATACAGGAGAGATGGTTCTTGTTGATGGTGTCTCCTTGGTTAATACAGGAAAGATGGTTCATGTTTATGGTGTCTGCTTGGTTAATACAGGAGAGATGGTTCATGTTTATGTTGTCTGTTTAGTTAATACAGGAGAGATGGTTCATGTTTATAGTGTTTGTTTAGATAATACAGGAGAGATGGTTCATTTTTATGGTGTCTGTTTAGTTAATACAGGAGAGATGGTTCATGTTTATGGTGTCTGTTTAGTTAATACAGGAGAGATGGTTCATGTTTATGGTGTCTGTTTAGTTCATACAGGAGAGATGGTTCATGTTTATTGTATCTGTTTAGTTAATACAGGAGAGATGGTTCATGTTGATGGTGTCTGATTGGTTAATACAGGAGAGATGGTTCATGTTTATGGTGTCTGTTTAGTTCATACAGGAGAGATGGTTGATGTTTATCACGACTTTTTAGTTAATACAGGACAGATGGTTCATGTTTATGATGTCTGTTTAGTTAATACAGGAGAGATGGTTCATGTCTATGGTGTCTATTTAGTTCATACAGGAGAGATGGTTCATCTTTATGGTGTTTGCTTGCTTATTACAGGAGAGATTGTTCATGTTTATGATGTCTGTTTAGTTAATACAGTAGAGATGGTTCATGTTTATGTTGTCTATTTAGTTAATACAGGAGAGATGGTTCATGTTTAAAGTGTCTGTTTAGATAATACAGGAGAGATGGTTCATTTTTATGGTGTCTCTTTAGTTAATACAGAAGAGATGGCTCATGTTTATGGTGTCTGCTTGCTTAATACAGGAGAGATGGTTCATGTTTATGATGTCTGTTTAGTTAATACAGGAGAGATGGTTCATGTTTATGGTGTCTGCTTGGTTAATACAGGAGAGATGGTTCATGTTTATGGTGTCTGCTTGGTTAATACAGGAGAGATGGTTCTTGTTTATGGTGTCTTTTTAGTTAATACAGGAGAGATGGTTCATGTTTATGATGTCTGTTTAGTTAATACAGGAGAGATGGTTCATGTTTATGGTGTCTATTTAGTTCATACAGGAGAGATGGTTGATGTTTATCACGTCTTTTTAGTTAATACAGGACAGATGGTTCATGTTTATGATGTCTGTTTAGTTAATACAGGAGAGATGGTTCATGTCTATGGTGTCTATTTAGTTCATACAGGAGAGATGGTCCATCTTTATGGTGTTTGCTTGCTTATTACAGGAGAGATGGTTCATGTTTATGATGTCTGTTTAGTTAATACAGTAGAGATGGTTCATCTTTATGTTGTCTATTTAGTTAATACAGGAGAGATGGTTCATTTTTATGGTGTTTGCTTGCTTATTACAGGAGAGATGGTTCATGTTTATGATGTCTGTTTAGTTAATACAGTAGAGATGGTTCATGTTTATGTTGTCTGTTTAGATAATACAGGAGAGATGGTTCATTTTTATGGTGTCTGTTTAGTTAATACAGGAGAGATTGTTCATGTTTATGGTGTCTGTTTAGTTAATACAGGAGAGATCGTTCATGTTTATGGTGTCTGTTTAACTAATACAGTAGAGATGGTTCATGTTTATGATGTCTGTTTAGTTAATACAGGAGAGATGGTTCATTTTTATGGTGTCTGTTTAGTTAATACAGGAGAGATGGTTCATGTTTATGCTGTCTGCTTGGTTAATACAGGAGAGATGGTTCATGTTTATGATGTCTATTTAGTTAATACAGGAGAGATGGTTCACGTTTATGGTGTCTGCTTGGTTAATACAGGAGAGATGGTTCATGTTTATGGTGTCTGTTTAGTTCATACAGGAGAGTTGGTTCATGTTTATTGTATCTGTTTAGTTAATACAGTAGAGATGGTTCATGTTTATGGTGTCTGATTGGTTAATACAGGAGAGATGGTTCATGTTTATGGTGTCTGTTTAGTTCATACATGAGAGATGGTTCATGTTTATGATGTCTGTTTAGTTAATACAGGAGAGATGGTTCATTTTTATGGTGTCTGTTTAGTTAATACAGGAGAGATGGTTCATTTTTATGCTGTCTCCTTTGTTAATACAGGAGAGATGGTTCATGTTTATGATGTCTGTTTAGTTAATACAGGAGAGATGGTTCATTTTTATGGTGTCTGTTTAGTTAATACAGGAGAGATGGTTCATGTTTATGGTGTCTGTTTAGTTAATACAGGAGAGATGGTTCATGTTTATGGTGTCTATTTAGTTAATACAGGAGAGATGGTTCATTTTTATGGTGTCTGTTTAGTTAATACAGGAGAGATGGTTCATGTTTATGGTGTCTGTTTAGTTAATATAGGAGAGATGGTTCATGTTTATGGTGTCTGCTTGGTTAATACAGGAGAGATGGTTCATGTTTATGATGTCTGCTTGGTTAATACAGGAGAGATGGTTCATGTTTATGATGTCTGTTTAGTTAATACAGGAGAGATGGTTCATGTTTATGATGTCTGTTTAGTTAATACAGGAGAGATGGTTCATGTTTATGGTGTCTATTTAGTTCATACAGGAGAGATGGTTGATGTTTATCACGTCTTTTTAGTTAATACAGGACAGATGGTTCATGTTTATGATGTCTGTTTAGTTAATACAGGAGAGATGGTTCATGTCTATGGTGTCTATTTAGTTCATACAGGAGAGATGGTTCATCTTTATGGTGTTTGCTTCCTTATTACAGGAGAGATGGTTCATGTTTATGATGTCTGTTTAGTTAATACAGTAGAGATGGTTCATGTTTATGTTGTCTATTTAGTTAATACAGGAGAGATGGTTCATGTTTAAAGTGTCTGTTTAGATAATACAGGAGAGATGGTTCATTTTTATGGTGTCTGTTTAGTTAATACAGGAGAGATGGTTCATGTTTATGGTGTCTGTTTAGTTAATACAGGAGAGATGGTTCATGCTTATGGTGTCTTTTTAGTTAATACAGGAGAGATGGTTCATGTTTATGATGTCTGTTTAGTTAATACAGGAGAGATGGTTCATGTTTATGGTGGGTGTTTAGTTAATACATGAGAGATGGCTCATGTTTATGATGTCTGTTTAATTAATACAGGAGAGATGGTTCATGTTTATGGTGTCTATTTAGTTCATACAGGAGAGATGGTTCATGTTTATGTTGTCTATTTAGTTAATACAGGAGAGGTGGTTCATGTTTATGGTGTCTGTTTAGTTAATACAGGAGAGATGGTTCATGTTTATGATGTCTGTTTAGTTAATACAGGAGAGATGGTTCATGTTTATGGTGTCTGCTTGGTTAATACAGGAGAGAAGGTTCATGTTTATGGTGTCTGCTTGGTTAATAGAGGAGAGATGGTTCATGTTTATGATATCTGTTTAGTTAATATAGGAGAGGTGGTTCATGTTTATAGTGTCTTTTTAGTTAATACAGGAGAGATGGTTCATGTTTATGGTGTGTGCTTGGTTAATACAGGAGAGATGGTTCATGTTTATGATGTCTGGTTAGTTAATACAGGAGAGATGGTTCATGTTTATGGTGTCTGTTTAGTTAATACAGGAGAGATGGTTCATGTTTATGGTGTCTGTTTAGTTAATACAGGAGAGATGGTTTATGTTTATGGTGTCTGCTTGGTTAATACAGGAGAGAAGGTTCATGTTTATGGTGTCTGCTTGGTTAATACAGGAGAGATGGTACATGTTCATGGTGTCTGTTTAGTTAATACAGGAGAGATGGTTCATGTTCAGGATGTCTGTTTAGTTAATACAGGGGAGATGGTTCATGTTTATGGTGTCTATTTAGTTAATACAGGAGAGATGGTTCATGTTTATAGTGTCTGTTTAGTTAATACAGGAGAGATGGTTCATGTTTATGGTGTCTGTTTAGTTAATACAGGAGAGATGGTTCATGTTTATAGTGTCTGTTTAGTTAAAACAGGGGGATGGTTCATATTTATGGTGTCTGCTTGGTTATTACAAGAGAGATTGTTCATGTTTATAGTGTCTGTTTAGTTAATAAAGGAGAGATGGTTCATGTTTATGGTGTCTGCCTGGTTAATACAGTAGAGATGGTTCATGTTTATAGTGTCTGTTTAGATAATACAGGAGAGATGGTTCATTTTTATGATGTCTGTTTAGTTAATACAGGAGAGATGGTTCATGTTTATGGTGTCTATTTGGTTAATACAGGAGAGATGGTTCATGTTTATGTTGTCTGTTTAGTTAATACAGGAGAGATGGTTCATGTTTATGGTGTCTGCTTGGTTAATACAGGAGAGAAGGTTCATGTTTATGGTGTCTGCTTGGTTAATACAGGAGAGATGGTTCATGTTTATGGTGTCTGTTTAGTTAATACAGGAGTGATGGTTCATGTTTATGATGTCTGTTTAGTTAATACAGGAGAGATGGTTCATGTTTATGGTGTCTGTTTAGTTAATACAGGAGAGATGGTTCATGTTTATGGTGTCTGCTTGGTTAATACAGGAGAGAAGGTTCATGTTTATGGTGTCTGCTTGGTTAATACAGGAGAGATGGTTCATGTTTATGATGTCTGTTTAGTTAATACAGGAGAGATGGTTCATGTTTATAGTGTCTGTTTAGTTAATACAGGAGAGATGGTTCATGTTTATGGTGTCTGCTTGGTTAATGCAGTAGAGATGGTTCATGTTTATGTTGTCTATTTAGTTAATACAGGAGAGATGGTTTATGTTTATAGTGTCTGTTTAGATGATACAGCAGAGATAGTTCATTTTTATGGTGTCTGTTTAGTTAATACAGGAGAGATGGTTCATGTTTATGGTGTCTGTTTAGTTAATACAGGAGAGATGGTTCATGTTTATGGTGTCTGTTTAGTTAATACAGGAGAGATGGTTCATGTTTATGATGTCTGTTTAGTTAATACAGTAGAGATGGTTCATGTTGATGGTGTCTGTTTAGTTAATACGGGAGAGATGGTTCATGTTTATGGTGTCTGCTTGGTTAATACAGGAGAGATGGTTCATGTTTATGTTGTCTATTTAGTTAGTACAGGAGAGATGGTTGATGTTTATCATGTCTGTTTAGTTAATACAGGAGAGATGTTTCATGTTTATAGTGTCTGTTTACTTAATACAGGAGAGATGGTTCATGTTTATGGTGTCTGTTTACTTAATACAGGAGAGATGGTTCATGTTTATGGTGTCTCTTTAGTTAATACAGGAGAGATGGTTCATGTTTATGGTGTCTCTTTAGTTAATACAGGAGAGATGGTTCATGTTTATGATGTCTGTTTAGTTAATACAGGAGAGATGGTTCATGTTTATGTTGTCTGTTTAGTTAATACAGGAGAGATGTTTCATGTTTATAGTGTCTGTTTAGTTAATACAGGAGAGATGGTTCATGTTTATGGTGTCTGTTTAGTTAATACAGGAGAGATGGTTCATGTTTATGGTGTCTGTTTAGTTAATACAGGAGAGATGTTTCATGTTTATAGTGTCTGTTTAGTTAATACAGGAGAGATGGTTCATGTTTATAGTGTCTGTTTAGTTAATACAGGAGAGATGGTTCATGTTTATAGCGTCTGTTTAGTTAATACAGGAGAGATGGTTGATGTTTATAGTGTCTGTTTGGTTAATACAGGAGAGATGGTTCATTTTTATGGTGTCTGTTTAGTTAATACAGGAGAGATGGTTCATGTTTATAGTGTCTGTTTGGTTAATACAGGAGAGATGGTTCATGTTTATAGTGTCTGTTTAGTTAATACAGGAGAGATGGTTCATTTTTATGGTGTCTGTTTAGTTAATACAGGAGAGATGGTTCATGTTTATAGTGTCTGTTTAGTTAATACAGGAGAGATGGTTCATGTTTATAGTGTGTATTTAGTTAATAGAGGAGAGATAGTTGATGTTTATAGTGTCTGTTTAGTTAATACAGGAGAGATGGTTCATGTTTATGTTGTCTGTTTAGTTAATACAGGAGAGATGGTTCATGTTTATGGTGTCTGTTTAGTTAATACAGGAGAGATGGTTCATGTTTATGATGTCTGTTTAGTTAATACAGGAGAGATGGTTCATGTTTATGATGTCTGTTTAGTTAATACAGGAGAGATGGTTCATCTTTATGATGTCTGTTTAGTTAATACAGTAGAGATGTTTCATGTTTATAGTGTCTGTTTAGTTTATACAGGAGAGATGGTTCATGTTTATGGTGTCTGCCTGGTTAATACAGTAGAGATGGTTCATGTTTATGGTGTCTGTTTAGTTAATACAGGAGAGATGGTTCATGTTTATGATGTCTGTTTAGTTAATACAGGAGAGATGGTTCATGTTTATGGTGTCTGCTTGGTTATTACAAGAGAGATTATTCATGTTTATAGTGTCTGTTTAGTTAATACAGGAGAGATGGTTCATGTTTATGGTGTCTGTTTAGTTAATACAGGAGAGATGGTTCATGTTTATGGTGTCTGTTTAGTTAATACAGGAGAGATGGTTCATGTTTATGGTGTCTGCTTGGTTAATACAGGAGAGAAGGTTCATGTTTATGGTGTCTGCTTGGTTAATAGAGGAGAGATGGTTCATGTTTATGATATCTGTTTAGTTAATATAGGAGAGGTGGTTCATGTTTATAGTGTCTTTTTAGTTAATACAGGAGAGATGGTTCATGTTTATGGTGTGTGCTTGGTTAATACAGGAGAGATGGTTCATGTTTATGATGTCTGGTTAGTTAATACAGGAGAGATGGTTCATGTTTATGGTGTCTGTTTAGTTAATACAGGAGAGATGGTTCATGTTTATGGTGTCTGTTTAGTTAATACAGGAGAGATGGTTTATGTTTATGGTGTCTGCTTGGTTAATACAGGAGAGAAGGTTCATGTTTATGGTGTCTGCTTGGTTAATACAGGAGAGATGGTACATGTTCATGGTGTCTGTTTAGTTAATACAGGAGAGATGGTTCATGTTCAGGATGTCTGTTTAGTTAATACAGGGGAGATGGTTCATGTTTATGGTGTCTATTTAGTTAATACAGGAGAGATGGTTCATGTTTATAGTGTCTGTTCAGTTAATACAGGAGAGATGGTTCATGTTTATAGTGTCTGTTTAGTTAATACGGGAGAGATGGTTCATATTTATAGTGTCTGTTTAGTTAAAACAGGGGGATGGTTCATATTTATGGTGTCTGCTTGGTTATTACAAGAGAGATTGTTCATGTTTATAGTGTCTGTTTAGTTAATAAAGGAGAGATGGTTCATGTTTATGGTGTCTGCCTGGTTAATACAGTAGAGATGGTTCATGTTTATAGTGTCTGTTTAGATAATACAGGAGAGATGGTTCATTTTTATGATGTCTGTTTAGTTAATACAGGAGAGATGGTTCATGTTTATGGTGTCTATTTGGTTAATACAGGAGAGATGGTTCATGTTTATGTTGTCTGTTTAGTTAATACAGGAGAGATGGTTCATGTTTATGGTGTCTGCTTGGTTAATACAGGAGAGAAGGTTCATGTTTAGGGTGTCTGCTTGGTTAATACAGGAGAGATGGTTCATGTTTATGGTGTCTGTTTAGTTAATACAGGAGTGATGGTTCATGTTTATGATGTCTGTTTAGTTAATACAGGAGAGATGGTTCATGTTTATGGTGTCTGTTTAGTTAATACAGGAGAGATGGTTCATGTTTATGGTGTCTGCTTGGTTAATACAGGAGAGAAGGTTCATGTTTATGGTGTCTGCTTGGTTAATACAGGAGAGATGGTTCATGTTTATGGTGTCTGTTTAGTTAATACAGGAGAGATGGTTCATGTTTATAGTGTCTGTTTAGTTAATACAGGAGAGATGGTTCATGTTTATGGTGTCTGCTTGGTTAATACAGGAGAGATGGTTCATGTTTATGTTGTCTATTTAGTTAATACAGGAGAGATGGTTTATGTTTATAGTGTCTGTTTAGATGATACAGCAGAGATAGTTCATTTTTATGGTGTCTGTTTAGTTAATACAGGAGAGATGGTTCATGTTTATGGTGTCTGTTTAGTTAATACAGGAGAGATGGTTCATGTTTATGGTGTCTGTTTAGTTAATACAGGAGAGATGGTTCATGTTTATGATGTCTGTTTAGTTAATACAGGAGAGATGGTTCATGTTGATGGTGTCTGTTTAGTTAATACGGGAGAGATGGTTCATGTTTATGGTGTCTGCTTGGTTAATACAGGAGAGATGGTTCATGTTTATGTTGTCTATTTAGTTAGTACAGGAGAGATGATTCATGTTTATGTTGTCTATTTAGTTAGTACAGGAGAGATGGTTCATGTTTATGGTGTCTGTTTAGTTAATACAGGAGAGATGGTTCATGTTTATGATGTCTGTTTAGTTAATACAGGAGAGATGGTTCATGTTTATAGTGTCTGTTTAGTTAATACGGGAGAGATGGTTCATGTTTATAGTGTCTGTTTAGTTAATACAGGAGAGATGGTTCATGTTTATGGTGTCTCTTTAGTTAATACAAGAGAGATGGTTCATGTTTATGGTGTCTCTTTAGTTAATACAGGAGAGATGGTTCATGTTTATGATGTCTGTTTAGTTAATACAGGAGAGATGGTTCATGTTTATGTTGTCTGTTTAGTTAATACAGGAGAGATGTTTCATGTTTATAGTGTCTGTTTAGTTAATACAGGAGAGATGGTTCATGTATATGGTGTCTGTTATGTTAATACAGGAGAGATGGTTCATGTTTATGGTGTCTGTTTAGTTAATACAGGAGAGATGTTTCATGTTTATAGTGTCTGTTTAGTTAATACAGGAGAGATGGTTCATGTTTATAGTGTCTGTTTAGTTAATACAGGAGAGATGGTTCATGTTTATAGCGTCTGTTTAGTTAATACAGGAGAGATGGTTGATGTTTATAGTGTCTGTTTGGTTAATACAGGAGAGATGGTTCATTTTTATGGTGTCTGTTTAGTTAATACAGGAGAGATGGTTCATGTTTATAGTGTCTGTTTGGTTAATACAGGAGAGATGGTTCATGTTTATAGTGTCTGTTTAGTTAATACAGGAGAGATGGTTCATTTTTATGGTGTCTGTTTAGTTAATACAGGAGAGATGGTTCATGTTTATGGTGTCTGTTTAGTTAATACAGGAGAGATGGTTCATGTTTATGATGTCTGTTTGGTTAATACAGGAGAGATGGTTCATGTTTATAGTGTGTATTTAGTTAATAGAGGAGAGATAGTTGATGTTTATAGTGTCTGTTTAGTTAATACAGGAGAGATGGTTCATGTTTATGTTGTCTGTTTAGTTAATACAGGAGAGATGGTTCATGTTTATGGTGTCTGTTTAGTTAATACAGGAGAGATGGTTCATGTTTATGATGTCTGTTTAGTTAATACAGGAGAGATGGTTCATGTTTATGATGTCTGTTTAGTTAATACAGGAGAGATGGTTCATCTTTATGATGTCTGTTTAGTTAATACAGTAGAGATGTTTCATGTTTATAGTGTCTGTTTAGTTTATACAGGAGAGATGGTTCATGTTTATGGTGTCTGCCTGGTTAATACAGTAGAGATGGTTCATGTTTATGATGTCTGTTTAGTTAATACAGGAGAGATGGTTCATGTTTATGATGTCTGTTTAGTTAATACAGGAGAGATGGTTCATGTTTATGGTGTCTGCTTGGTTATTACAAGAGAGATTATTCATGTTTATAGTGTCTGTTTAGTTAATACAGGAGAGATGGTTCATGTTTATGGTGTCTGTCTGGTTAATACAGTAGAGATGGTTCATGTTTATAGTGTCTGTTTAGATAATACAGGAGAGATGGTTCATTTTTATGGTGTCTGTTTAGTTAATACAGGAGAGATGGTTCATTTTTATGGTGTCTGGTTAGTTAAAACAGGAGAGATGGTTCATGTTTATTGTGTCTGTTTAGTTAATACAGAAGAGATGGTTCATGTTTATGGTGTCTATTTAGTTAATACAGGAGAGATGGTTCATGTTTATGGTGTCTGTTTAGTTAAAACAGGAGAGATGGTTCATGTTTATTGTATCTGTTTAGTTAATACAGGAGAGATGGTTCATGTTTATGGTGTCTGTTTAGTTAAAACAGGAGAGATGGTTCATGTTTATTGTATCTGTTTAGTTAATACAGGAGATATGGTTCATGTTTATGGTGTCTGTTTTGTTAATACAGGAGAGATGGTTCATGTTTATGGTGTCTGCTTGGTTAATACAGGAGAGATGGTTCATGTTTATGGTGTCTGTTTAGTTAATACAGGAGTGATGGTTCATGTTTATGGTGTCTGTTTAGTTAATACAGGAGAGATGGTTCATGTTTATGGTGTCTGTTTAGTTAATACAGGAGTGATGGTTCATGTTTATGGTGTCTGTTTAGTTAATACAGGAGTGATGGTTCATGTTTATGATGTCTGTTTAGTTAATACAGGAGAGATGGTTCATGTTTATGGTGTCTATTTAGTTAATACAGGAGTGATGGTTCATGTTTATGATGTCTGTTTAGTTAATACAGGAGAGATGGTTCATGTTTATGGTGTCTGTTTAGTTAATACAGGACTGATGGTTCATGTTTATGATGTCTGTTTAGTTAATACAGGAGAGATGGTTCATGTTTATGGTGTCTATTTAGTTAATACAGGAGAGATGGTTCATGTTTATGTTGTCTATTTAGTTAATACAGGAGAGATGGTTCATGTTTATAGTGCCTGTTTAGTTAATACAGGAGAGATGGTTCATGTTTATGGTGTCTGTTTAGTTAATACAGGAGAGATGGTTCATGTTTATGTTGTCTGCTTGGTTAATACAGGAGAGATGGTTCATGTTTATAGTGTCTGTTTAGATGATACAGCAGAGATAGTTCATTTTTATGGTGTCTGTTTAGTTAATACAGGAGAGATGGTTCATGTTTATGATGTCTGTTTAGTTAATACAGGAGAGATGGTTGATGTTTATCATGTCTGTTTAGTTAATACAGGAGAGATGGTTCATGTTGATGGTGTCTGTTTAGTTAATACAGGAGAGATGGTTCATGTTTATGATGTCTGTTTAGTTAATACAGGAGAGATGGTTCATGTTTATGGTGTCTGTTTAGTTAATACAGGAGAGATGGTTCATGTTTATGGTGTCTGTTTAATTAATACAGGAGAGATGGTTCATGTTGATGGTGTCTGCTTGGTTAATACAGGAGAGAAGGTTCATGTTTATGGTGTCTGCTTGGTTAATACAGGAGAGATGGTTCATGTTTATAGTGTCTGTTTAGTTAATACAGGAGTGATGGTTCATGTTTATGATGTCTGTTTAGTTAATACAGGAGAGATGGTTCATGTTTATGGTGTCTGTTTAGTTAATACAGGAGAGATGGTTCATGTTTATGGTGTCTGCTTGGTTAATACAGGAGAGAAGGTTCATGTTTATGGTGTCTGCTTGGTTAATACAGGAGAGATGGTTCATGTTTATGGTGTCTATTTAGTTAATACAGGAGAGATGGTTCATGTTTATAGTGTCTGTTTAGTTAATACAGGAGAGATGGTTCATGTTTATGGTGTCTGCTTGGTTAATGCAGTAGAGATGGTTCATGTTTATGGTGTCTGTTTAGTTAATACAGGAGAGATGGTTTATGTTTATAGTGTCTGTTTAGATGATACAGCAGAGATAGTTCATTTTTATGGTGTCTGTTTAGTTAATACAGGAGAGATATTTCATGTTTATGGTGTCTGTTTAGTTAGTACAGGAGAGATGGTTCATGTTTATGGTGTCTGTTTAGTTAATACAGGAGAGATGGTTCATGTTTATGATGTCTGTTTAGTTAATACAGTAGAGATGGTTCATGTTGATGGTGTCTGTTTAGTTAATACGGGAGAGATGGTTCATGTTTATGGTGTCTGCTTGGATTAATACAGGAGAGATGGTTCATGTTTATGTTGTCTATTTAGTTAGTACAGGAGAGATGATTCATGTTTATGTTGTCTATTTAGTTAGTACAGGAGAGATGGTTCATGTTTATGGTGTCTGTTTAGTTAATACAGGAGAGATGGTTCATGTTTATGATGTCTGTTTAGTTAATACAGGAGAGGTGGTTCATGTTTATGGTGTCTGTTTAGTTAATATAGGAGAGATGGTTCATGTTTATGGTGTCTGTTTAGTTAATATAGGAGAGGTGGTTCATGTTTATAGTGTCTTTTTAGTTAATACAGGAGAGATGGTTCATGTTTATTGTGTCTGTTTAGTTAATACAGGAGAGATGGTTCATGTTTATGGTGTCTGTTTAGTTAATACAGGAGAGATGGTTCATGTTTATGATGTCTGTTTAGTTAATACAGGAGAGATGGTTCATGTTTATAGTGTCTGTTTAGTTAATACAGGAGAGATGGTTCATGTTTATGATGTCTGTTTAGTTAATATAGGAGAGGTGCTTCAAGTTTATAGTGTCTTTTTAGTTAATACAGGAGAGATGGTTCATGTTTATGGTGTCTGCTTGGTTAATACAGGAGAGATGGTTCATGTTTATGATGTCTGGTTAGTTAATACAGGAGAGATGGTTCATGTTTATGGTGTCTGCTTGGTTAATACAGGAGAGATGGTTCATGTTTATGATGTCTGGTTAGTTAATACAGGAGAGATGGTTCATGTTTATGGTGTCTGCTTGGTTAATATAGGAGAGATGGTTCATGTTTATGGTGTCTGCTTGGTTAATACAGGAGACATGGTTCATGTTTATGGTGTCTGTTTAATTAATACAGAAGAGATGGTTCATATTTATTGTGTCTGTTTAGTTAATACAGGAGAGATGGTTCATGTTTATGTTGTCTATTTGGTTAATACAGGAGGGATGGTTCATGTTTATGGTGTCTGTTTATTTAATACAGGAGAGATGGTTGATGTTTATCATGTCTGTTTAGTTAATACAGGAGAGATGGTTCATGTTTATGATGTCTTCTTAGTTAATACAGGAGATCTAGAGATGGTTCATGTTTATGGTGTCTATTTAGTTCATACAGGAGAGATGGTTCATGTTTATGGTGTCTGCTTGGTTATTACAGTAGAGATGGTTCATGTTTATGTTGTCTATTCAGTTAATACAGGAGAGATGGTTCATGTTTATCATGTCTGTTTAGTTAATACAGGAGAGATGGTTCATGTTTATGGTGTCTGTTTAGTTAATACAGGAGAGATGGTTCATGTTTATGATGTCTGTTTAGTTAATATAGAAGAGGTGGTTCATGTTTATGATGTCTGTTTTGTTAATACAGGAGAGATGGTTCATGTTTATAGTGTCTTTTTAGTTAATACCGGAGAGATGGTTCATGTTTATGGTGTCTGTTTAGTTAATACAGGAGAGATGGTTCATGTTTATGGTGTCTGTTTAGTTAATACAGGAGAGATGGTTCATGTTTATGGTGTCTGTTTAGTTAATACAGGAGAGATGGTTCATGTTTATGGTGTCTGCTTGGTTAATACAGGAGAGATGGTTCATGTTTATGATGTCTGGTTAGTTAATACAGGAGAGGTGGTTCATGTTTATGGTGTCTGCTTGGTTAATATAGGAGAGATGGTTCATGTTTATGGTGTCTGCTTGGTTAATACAGGAGAGATGGTTCATGTTTATGGTGTCTGCTTGGTTAATACAGGAGAGATGGTTCATGTTTATGATGTCTGTTTAGTTAATACAGGAGAGATGGTTCATGTTTATGGTGTCTGTTTAGTTAATACAGGAGAGATGGTTCATTTTTATGGTGTCTGCTTGGTTAATACAGGAGAGATGGTTCATGTTTATGACGTCTGTTTAGTTAATACAGGAGAGATTGTTCATGTTTATGGTGTCTGCTTGGTTAATACAGGAGAGATGGTTCATGTTTATGGTGTCTGCTTGGTTAATACAGGAGAGATGGTTCATGTTTATGTTGTCTATTTAGTTAATACAGGAGAGATGGTTCATGTTTATAGTGTCTGTTTAGTTAATACAGGAGAGATGGTTCATGTTTATGGTGTCTGTTTAGTTAATACAGGAGAGATGGTTCATGTTTATGGTGTCTGTTTAGTTCATACTGGAGAGATGGTTCATGTTTATGGTGTCTGCTTGGGTATTACAGGAGAGATGGTTGATGTTTATCATGTCTGTTTAGTTAATACAGGAGAGATGGTTCATGTTTATGATGTCTGTTTAGTTAATACAGGAGAGATGGTTCATGTTTATGGTGTCTATTTAGTTCATACAGGAGAGATGGTTCATGTTTATGGTGTCTGCTTGGTTATTACAGGAGAGATGGTTCATGTTTATGTTGTCTATTTAGTTAATACAGGAGAGATGGTTGATGTTTATCATGTCTGTTTAGTTAATACAGGAAAGATGGTTCCTGTTTAAGATGTCTGTTTAGTTAATACAGGAGAGAAGGTTCATGTTTATAGTGTCTGTTTAGTTAATACAGGAGAGATGGTTCATGTTTATGGTGTCTGCTTGGTTAATACAGGAGAGATGGTTCATGTTTATGATGTCTGTTTAGTTAATACAGGAGAGATGGTTCATGTTTATGGTGTCTGCTTGGTTAATACAGGAGAGATGGTTCATGTTTATGGTGTCTGCTTCGTTAATACAGGAGAGATGGTTCATGTTTATGGTGTCTGTTTAGTTAATACAGGAGAGATGGTTCATGTTTATGGTGTCTGTTTAGTTAATACAGGAGAGATGGTTCATGTTAATGGTGTCTGTTTAGTTAATACAGGAGAGATGGTTGATGTTTATCATGTCTGTTTAGTTAATACAGGAGAGATGGTTCATGTTTATGATGTCTGTTTAGTTAATACAGGAGAGATGGTTCATGTTTATGGTGTCTATTTAGTTCATACAGGAGAGACGGTTCATGTTTATGGTGTCTGCTTGATTATTACAGGAGAGATCGTTCATGTTTATGGTGTCTGCTTGGTAAATACAATAGAGATGGTTCATGTTTATGATGTCTGTTTAGTTAATACAGGAGAGATGGTTCATGTTTATGATGTCTGTTTAGTTAATGCAGGAGAGATGGTTCATGTTTATGTTATCTATTTAGTTAATACAGGAGAGATGGTTCATGTTTATGGTGTCTGTTTAGTTAATACAGGAGAGATGGTTCATGTTTATGGTGTGTGCTTGGTTAATGCAGTAGAGATGGTTCATGTTTATGTTGTCTGTTTAGTTAATACAGGAGAGATGGTTCATGTTTATAGTGTCTGTTTAGATAATACAGGAGAGATGGTTCATTTTTATGGTGTCTGTTTAGTTAATACAGGAGAGATGGTTCATGTTTATGGTGTCTATTCAGTTAATACAGGAGAGATGGTTCATGTTTATGGTGTCTGTTTAGTTAATACAGGAGAGATGTTTCATGTTTATGGTGTCTGCTTGGTAAATACAATAGAGATGGTTCATGTTTATGATGTCTGTTTAGTTAATACATGAGAGATGGTTCATGTTTATGATGTCTGTTTAGTTAAAACAAGAGAGATGGTTCATGTTTATGTTGTCTATTTAGTTAATACAGGAGAGATGGTTCATGTTTATGGTGTCTGTTTAGTTAATACAGGAGAGATGGTTCATGTTTATGGTGTCTGTTTAGTTAATACAGGAGAGATGGTTCATGTTTATGATGTCTGTTTAGTTAATACAGGAGAGATGGTTCATGTTTATGATGTCTGTTTAGTTAATGCAGGAGAGATGGTTCATGTTTATGGTTTGTGCTTGGTTAATGCAGTAGAGATGGTTCATATTTATGTTGTCTATTTAGTTAATACAGGAGAGATGGTTCATGTTTATGGTGTCTGTTTAGTTAATACAGGAGAGATGGTTCATTTTTATGGTGTCTGTTTAGTTAATACAGGAGAGATGGTTCATGTTTATGGTGTTTATTTAGTTAATACAGGAGAGAGGGTTCATCTTTATGGTGTCTGTTTAGTTAATACAGGAGAGATGGTTCATGTTTATGGTGTCTGTTTAGTTCATACAGGAGAGATGGTTCATGTTTATGGTGTCTGCTTGGTTAATACAGGAGAGATGGTTCATGTTTATCATGTCTGTTTAGTTAATACAGGAGAGATGGTTCATGTTTATGGTGTCTGTTTAGTTCATACAGGAGAGAAGGTTCATGTTTATGGTGTCTGTTTAGTTAATACAGGAGAGACGGTTCATGTTTATAGTGTCTGTTTAGTTAATACAGGAGAGATGATTAATGTTTATGGTGTCTGTTTAGTTAATACAGGAGAGATGGTTCATGTTTATGGTGTCTGCTTGGTTAATACAGGAGAAATGGTTCATGTTTATAGTGTCTGTTTAGTTAATACAGGAGAGATGATTAATGTTTATGGTGTCTGTTTAGTTAATACAGGAGAGATGGTTCATGTTTATGGTGTCTATTTAGTTCATACAAGAGAGATGGTTCTTGTTTATGGTGTCTGCTTGGTTATTACAGGAGAGATGGTTCATATTTATGTTGTCTATTTAGTTAATACAGGAGAGATGGTTCATGTTTATAGTGTCTGTTTAGTTAATACAGGAGAGGAGGTTCATGTTTATAGTGTCTGTTTAGTTAATACGGGAGAGATGGTTCATGTTTATGGTGTCTGTTTAGTTAATACAGGAGAAATGGTTCATGTTTATGGTGTCTGTTTAGTTAATACAGGAGAAATGGTTCATGTTTATAGTGTCTGTTTAGTTAATACAGGAGAGATGGTTCATGTTTATGGTGTCTGTTTAGTTAATACAGGAGAAATGGTTCATGTTTATGGTGTCTGTTTAGTTAATACAGGAGAGGAGGTTCATGTTTATAGTGTCTGTTTAGTTAATACGGGAGAGATGGTTCATGTTTATGATGTCTGGTTAGTTAATACAGGAGAGATGGTTCATGTTTATGGTGTCTGCTTGGTTAATATAGGAGAGATGGTTCATGTTTATGGTGTCTGCTTGGTTAATACAGGAGACATGGTTCATGTTTATGGTGTCTGTTTAATTAATACAGAAGAGATGGTTCATATTTATTGTGTCTGTTTAGTTAATACAGGAGAGATGGTTCATGTTTATGTTGTCTATTTGGTTAATACAGGAGGGATGGTTCATGTTTATGGTGTCTGTTTATTTAATACAGGAGAGATGGTTGATGTTTATCATGTCTGTTTAGTTAATACAGGAGAGATGGTTCATGTTTATGATGTCTGCTTAGTTAATACAGGAGATCTAGAGATGGTTCATGTTTATGGTGTCTATTTAGTTCATACAGGAGAGATGGTTCATGTTTATGGTGTCTGCTTGGTTATTACAGTAGAGATGGTTCATGTTTATGTTGTCTATTCAGTTAATACAGGAGAGATGGTTCATGTTTATCATGTCTGTTTAGTTAATACAGGAGAGATGGTTCATGTTTATGGTGTCTGTTTAGTTAATACAGGAGAGATGGTTCATGTTTATGATGTCTGTTTAGTTAATATAGGAGAGGTGGTTCAAATTTGATGTCTGTTTAGTTAATACAGGAGAGATGGTTCATGTTTATAGTGTCTTTTTAGTTAATACCGGAGAGATGGTTCATGTTTATGGTGTCTGTTTAGTTAATACAGGAGAGATGGTTCATGTTTATGGTGTCTGTTTAGTTAATACAGGAGAGATGGTTCATGTTTATGGTGTCTGTTTAGTTAATACAGGAGAGATGGTTCATGTTTATGGTGTCTGCTTGGTTAATACAGGAGAGATGGTTCATGTTTATGATGTCTGGTTAGTTAATACAGGAGAGGTGGTTCATGTTTATGGTGTCTGCTTGGTTAATATAGGAGAGATGGTTCATGTTTATGGTGTCTGCTTGGTTAATACAGGAGAGATGGTTCATGTTTATGGTGTCTGTTTGGTTAATACAGGGGAGATGGTTCATGTTTATGATGTCTGTTTAGTTAATACAGGAGAGATGGTTCATGTTTATGGTGTCTGTTTAGTTAATACAGGAGAGATGGTTCATTTTTATGGTGTCTGCTTGGTTAATACAGGAGAGATGGTTCATGTTTATGACGTCTGTTTAGTTAATACAGGAGAGATGGTTCATGTTTATGGTGTCTGCTTGGTTAATACAGGAGAGATGGTTCATGTTTATGGTGTCTGCTTGGTTAATACAGGAGAGATGGTTCATGTTTATGTTGTCTATTTAGTTAATACAGGAGAGATGGTTCATGTTTATAGTGTCTGTTTAGTTAATACAGGAGAGATGGTTCATGTTTGTGGTGTCTGTTTAGTTAATACAGGAGAGATGGTTCATGTTTATGGTGTCTGTTTAGTTCATACTGGAGAGATGGTTCATGTTTATGGTGTCTGCTTGGGTATTACAGGAGAGATGGTTGATGTTTATCATGTCTGTTTAGTTAATACAGGAGGGATGGTTCATGTTTATGATGTCTGTTTAGTTAATAAAGGAGAGATGATTCATATTTATGGTGTCTATTTAGTTCATACAGGAGAGATGGTTCATGTTTATGGTGTCTGCTTGGTTATTACAGGAGAGATGGTTCATGTTTATGTTGTCTATTTAGTTAATACAGGAGAGATGGTTGATGTTTATCATGTCTGTTTAGTTAATACAGGAAAGATGGTTCCTGTTTAAGATGTCTATTTAGTTAATACAGGAGAGAAGGTTCATGTTTATAGTGTCTGTTTAGTTAATACAGGAGAGATGGTTCATGTTTATGGTGTCTGCTTGGTTAATACAGGAGAGATGGTTCATGTTTATGATGTCTGTTTAGTTAATACAGGAGAGATGGTTCATGTTTATGGTGTCTGCTTGGTTAATACAGGAGAGATGGTTCATGTTTATGGTGTCTGCTTGGTTAATACAGGAGAGATGGTTCATGTTTATGGTGTCTGTTTAGTTAATACAGGAGAGATGGTTCATGTTTATGGTGTCTGTTTAGTTAATACAGGAGAGATGGTTCATGTTAATGGTGTCTGTTTAGTTAATACAGGAGAGATGGTTGATGTTTATCATGTCTGTTTAGTTAATACAGGAGAGATGGTTCATGTTTATGATGTCTGTTTAGTTAATACAGGACAGATGGTTCATGTTTATGGTGTCTATTTAGTTCATACAGGAGAGACGGTTCATGTTTATGGTGTCTGCTTGTTTATTACAGGAGAGATCGTTCATGTTTATGGTGTCTGCTTGGTAAATACAATAGAGATGGTTCATGTTTATGATGTCTGTTTAGTTAATACAGGAGAGATGGTTCATGTTTATGATGTCTGTTTAGTTAATGCAGGAGAGATGGTTCATGTTTATGTTGTCTGTTTAGTTAATACAGGAGAGATGGTTCATCTTTATGGTGTCTGTTTAGTTAATACAGGAGAGATGGTTCATGTTTATGGTGTGTGCTTGGTTAATGCAGTAGAGATGGTTCATGTTTATGTTGTCTATTTAGTTAATACAGGAGAGATGGTTCGTGTTTATAGTGTCTGTTTAGATAATACAGGAGAGATGGTTCATTTTTATGGTGTCTGTTTAGTTAATACAGGAGAGATGGTTCATGTTTATGGTGTCTATTCAGTTAATACAGGAGAGATGGTTCATGTTTATGGTGTCTGTTTAGGTAATACAGGAGAGATGTTTCATGTTTATGGTGTCTGCTTGGTAAATACAATAGAGATGGTTCATGTTTATGATGTCTGTTTAGTTAATACATGAGAGATGGTTCATGTTTATGGTGTCTGTTTAGTTAATACAGGAGAGATGGTTCATGTTTATGTTGTCTATTTAGTTAATACAGGAGAGATGGTTCATGTTTATGGTGTCTGTTTAGTTAATACAGGAGAGATGGTTCATGTTTATGGTGTCTGTTTAGTTAATACAGGAGAGATGGTTCATGTTTATGATGTCTGTTTAGTTAATACAGGAGAGATGGTTCATGTTTATGGTGTGTGCTTGGTTAATGCAGTAGAGATGGTTCATATTTATGTTGTCTATTTAGTTAATACAGGAGAGATGGTTCATGTTAATAGTGTCTGTTTAGATAATACAGGAGAGATGGTTCATTTTTATGGTGTCTGTTTAGTTAATACAGGAGAGATGGTTCATGTTTATGGTGTCTATTTAGTTAATACAGGAGAGATGGTTCATCTTTATGGTGTCTGTTTAGTTAATACAGGAGAGATGGTTCATGTTTATGGTGTCTGTTTAGTTCATACAGGAGAGATGGTTCATGTTTATGGTGTCTGCTTGGTTAATACAGGAGAGATGGTTCATGTTTATCATGTCTGTTTAGTTAATACAGGAGAGATGGTTCATGTTTATGGTGTCTGTTTAGTTCATACAGGAGAGAAGGTTCATGTTTATGGTGTCTGCTTGGTTAATACAGCAGAGACGGTTCATGTTTATAGTGTCTGTTTAGTTAATACAGGAGAGATGATTAATGTTTATGGTGTCTGTTTAGTTAATACAGGAGAGATGGTTCATGTTTATGGTGTCTGTTTAGTTAATACAGGAGAGATGGTTCATGTTTATGGTGTCTGTTTAGTTCATACAGGAGAGAAGGTTCATGTTTATGGTGTCTGCTTGGTTAATACAGGAGAGATGGTTCATGTTTATAGTGTCTGTTTAGTTAATACAGGAGAGATGGTTCATGTTTATAGTGTCTGTTTAGTTAATACGGGAGAGATGGTTCATGTTTATGGTGTCTATTTAGTTCATACAAGAGAGATGGTTCTTGTTTATGGTGTCTGCTTGGTTATTACAGGAGAGATGGTTCATATTTATGTTGTCTATTTAGTTAATACAGGAGAGATGGTTCATGTTTATGGTGTCTGTTTAGTTAATACAGGAGAGGAGGTTCATGTTTATAGTGTCTGTTTAGTTAATACGGGAGAGATGGTTCATGTTTATGGTGTCTGTTTAGTTAATACAGGAGAGATGGTTCATGTTTATGGTGTCTGTTTAGTTAATACAGGAGAAATGGTTCATGTTTATAGTGTCTGTTTAGTTAATACGGGAGAGATGGTTCATGTTTATGGTGTCTGTTTAGTTAATACAGGAGAGATGGTTCATGTTTATGGTGTCTGTTTAGTTAATACAGGAGAGGAGGTTCATGTTTATAGTGTCTGTTTAGTTAATACAGGAGAGATGGTTCATGTTTATGATGTCTGTTTAGTTAATACAGGAGAGATGGTTCATGTTTATGGTGTCTGTTTAGTTAATACAGGAGAGATGGTTGATGTTTATGGTGTCTGCTTGGTTAATGCAGGAGAGATGGTTCATGTTTATGGTGTCTGTTTAGTTAATACAGGAGAGATGGTTCATGTTTATGGTGTCTGCTTGGTTAATACAGTAGAGATGGTTCATGTTTATAGTGTCTGTTTAGATAATACAGGAGAGATGGTTCATGTTTATGTTGTCTGTTTAGTTAATACAGGAGAGATTTTTCATGTTTATGGTGTCTGTTTAGTTAATACAGGAGAGATGGTTCATGTTTATAGTGTCTGTTTAGTTAATACAGGAGAGATGGTTCATGTTTATGGTGTCTGCTTGGTTAATACAGTAGAGATGGTTCATGTTTATAGTGTCTGTTTAGATAATACAGGAGAGATTTTTCATTTTTATGGTGTCTGTTTAGTTAATACAGGAGAGATTGTTCATGTTTATGGTGTCTATTTAGTTAATACAGTAGAGATGGTTCATGTTTATAGTGTCAGTTTAGATAATACAGGAGAGATTTTTCATTTTTATGGTGTCTATTTAGTTAATACAGGAGAGATTTTTCATTTTTATGGTGTCTGTTTAGTTAATACAGGAGAGATTGTTCATGTTTATGGTGTCTATTTAGTTAATACGGGAGAGATGGTTCATGTTTATAGTGTCTGGTTAGTTAAAACAGGAGAGATGGTTCATGTTTATGGTGTCTGTTTAGTTAATACAGGAGAGATGGTTCATGTTTATGGTGTCTGTTTAGTTAATACAGGAGAGATGGTTCATGTTTTTGGTGTCTGCTTGGTTAATAAAGGAGAGATGGTTCATGTTTATGGTGTCTGTTTAGTTAATACAGGAGAGATGGTCCATGTTTATGATGTCTGTTTAGTTAATGCAGGAGAGATGGTTCATGTTTATGGTGTCTATTTAGTTCATACAGGAGAGATGGTTCATGTTTATGGTGTCTGCTTGGTTATTACAGGAGAGATGGTTCATGTTTATGTTGTCTATTTAGTTAATACAGCAGAGATGGTTCATGTTTATAGTGTCTGTTTATTTAATACAGGAGAGATGGTTCATGTTTATGGTGTCTGCTTGGTTAATACAGGAGAGATGGTTCATGTTTATGATGTCTATTTAGATAATACAGGAGAGATGGTTCATGTTTATGATGTATGTTTAGTTAATACAGGAGAGATTGTTCATGTTGATGGTGTCTATTAAGTTAATACAGGAGAGATGGTTCCTGTTTATGGTGTCTATTTAGTTAATACAGGAGAGATGTTTCATGTTTATGTTGTCTGTTTAGTTAATACAGGAGAGATGGTTCATGTTTATGGTGTCTGCTTCGTTAATACAGGAGAGATGGTTCATGTTTATGGTGTCTGTTTAGTTAATACAGGAGAGATGGTTCATGTTTATGGTGTCTGTTTAGTTAATACAGGAGAGATGGTTCATGTTTATGGTGTCTGTTTAGTTAATACAGGAGAGATGGTTGATGTTTATCATGTCTGTTTAGTTAATACAGGAGAGATGGTTCATGTTTATGATGTCTGTTTAGTTAATACAGGACAGATGGTTCATGTTTATGGTGTCTATTTAGTTCATACAGGAGAGACGGTTCATGTTTATGGTGTCTGCTTGTTTATTACAGGAGAGATCGTTCATGTTTATGGTGTCTGCTTGGTAAATACAATAGAGATGGTTCATGTTTATGATGTCTGTTTAGTTAATACAGGAGAGATGGTTCATGTTTATGATGTCTGTTTAGTTAATGCAGGAGAGATGGTTCATGTTTATGTTATCTATTTAGTTAATACAGGAGAGATGGTTCATCTTTATGGTGTCTGTTTAGTTAATACAGGAGAGATGGTTCATGTTTATGGTGTGTGCTTGGTTAATGCAGTAGAGATGGTTCATGTTTATGTTGTCTATTTAGTTAATACAGGAGAGATGGTTCGTGTTTATAGTGTCTGTTTAGATAATACAGGAGAGATGGTTCATTTTTATGGTGTCTGTTTAGTTAATACAGGAGAGATGGTTCATGTTTATGGTGTCTATTCAGTTAATTCAGGAGAGATGGTTCATGTTTATGGTGTCTGTTTAGGTAATACAGGAGAGATGTTTCATGTTTATGGTGTCTGCTTGGTAAATACAATAGAGATGGTTCATGTTTATGATGTCTGTTTAGTTAATACATGAGAGATGGTTCATGTTTATGATGTCTGTTTAGTTAAAACAAGAGAGATGGTTCATGTTTATGTTGTCTATTTAGTTAATACAGGAGAGATGGTTCATGTTTATGGTGTCTGTTTAGTTAATACAGGAGAGATGGTTCATGTTTATGGTGTCTGTTTAGTTAATACAGGAGAGATGGTTCATGTTTATGATGTCTGTTTAGTTAATACAGGAGAGATGGTTCATGTTTATGGTTTGTGCTTGGTTAATGCAGTAGAGATGGTTCATATTTATGTTGTCTATTTAGTTAATACAGGAGAGATGGTTCATGTTAATAGTGTCTGTTTAGATAATACAGGAGAGATGGTTCATGTTTATGGTGTCTGTTTAGTTAATACAGGAGAGATGGTTCATGTTTATGGTGTTTATTTAGTTAATACAGGAGAGAGGGTTCATCTTTATGGTGTCTGTTTAGTTAATACAGGAGAGATGGTTCATGTTTATGGTGTCTGTTTAGTTCATACAGGAGAGATGGTTCATGTTTATGGTGTGTGCTTGGTTAATACAGGAGAGATGGTTCATGTTTATCATGTCTGTTTAGTTAATACAGGAGAGATGGTTCATGTTTATGGTGTCTGTTTAGTTCATACAGGAGAGAAGGTTCATGTTTATGGTGTCTGCTTGGTTAATACAGCAGAGACGGTTCATGTTTATAGTGTCTGTTTAGTTAATACAGGAGAGATGATTAATGTTTATGGTGTCTGTTTAGTTAATACAGGAGAGATGGTTCATGTTTATGGTGTCTGTTTAGTTAATACAGGAGAGATGGTTCATGTTTATGGTGTCTGTTTAGTTCATACAGGAGAGAAGGTTCATGTTTATGGTGTCTGCTTGGTTAATACAGGAGAGATGGTTCATGTTTATAGTGTCTGTTTAGTTAATACAGGAGAGATGGTTCATGTTTATGGTGTCTGTTTAGTTAATACAGGAGAGATGGTTCATGTTTATGGTGTCTATTTAGTTCATACAAGAGAGATGGTTCTTGTTTATGGTGTCTGCTTGGTTATTACAGGAGAGATGGTTCATATTTATGTTGTCTATTTAGTTAATACAGGAGAGATGGTTCATGTTTATAGTGTCTGTTTAGTTAATACAGGAGAGGAGGTTCATGTTTATAGTGTCTGTTTAGTTAATACGGGAGAGATGGTTCATGTTTATGGTGTCTGTTTAGTTAATACAGGAGAGATGGTTCATGTTTATGGTGTCTGTTTAGTTAATACAGGAGAAATGGTTCATGTTTATGGTGTCTGTTTAGTTAATACAGGAGAGATGGTTCATGTTTATGGTGTCTGTTTAGTTAATACAGGAGAGATGGTTCATGTTTATGGTGTCTGTTTAGTTAATACAGGAGAGGAGGTTCATGTTTATAGTGTCTGTTTAGTTAATACGGGAGAGATGGTTCATGTTTATGGTGTCTGTTTAGTTAATACAGGAGAGATGGTTCATGTTTATGGTGTCTTTTTAGTTAATACAGGAGAAATGGTTGATGTTTATGGTGTCTGCTTGGTTATTGCAGGAGAGATGATTCATGTTTATAGTGTCTGTTTAGTTAATACAGGAGAGATGGTTCATGTTTATGGTGTCTGCTTGGTTAATACAGTAGAGATGGTTCATGTTTATAGTGTCTGTTTAGATAATACAGGAGAGATGGTTCATGTTTATGTTGTCTGTTTAGTTAATTCAGGAGAGATTTTTCATGTTTATGGTGTCTGTTTAGTTGATACAGGAGAGATGGTTCATGTTTATAGTGTCTGTTTAGTTAATACAGGAGAGATGGTTCATGTTTATGGTGTCTGCTTGGTTAATACAGTAGAGATGGTTCATGTTTATAGTGTCTGTTTAGATAATACAGGAGAGATTTTTCATTTTTATGGTGTCTGTTTAGTTAATACAGGAGAGATTGTTCATGTTTATGGTGTCTATTTAGTTAATACAGTAGAGATGGTTCATGTTTATAGTGTCAGTTTAGATAATACAGGAGAGATTTTTCATTTTTATGGTGTCTGTTTAGTTAATACAGGAGAGATTTTTCATTTTTATGGTGTCTGTTTAGTTAATACAGGAGAGATTGTTCATGTTTATGGTGTCTATTTAGTTAATACGGGAGAGATGGTTCATGTTTATAGTGTCTGGTTAGTTAAAACAGGAGAGATGGTTCATGTTTATGGTGTCTGTTTAGTTAATACAGGAGAGATGGTTCATGTTTATGGTGTCTGTTTAGTTAATACAGGAGAGATGGTTCATGTTTTTGGTGTCTGCTTGGTTAATAAAGGAGAGATGGTTCATGTTTATGGTGTCTGTTTAGTTAATACAGGAGAGATGGTCCATGTTTATGATGTCTGTTTAGTTAATGCAGGAGAGATGGTTCATGTTTATGGTGTCTATTTAGTTCATACAGGAGAGATGGTTCATGTTTATGGTGTCTGCTTGGTTATTACAGGAGAGATGGTTCATGTTTATGTTGTCTATTTAGTTAATACAGCAGAGATGGTTCATGTTTATAGTGTCTGTTTATTTAATACAGGAGAGATGGTTCATGTTTATGGTGTCTGCTTGGTTAATACAGGAGAGATGGTTCATGTTTATGATGTCTATTTAGATAATACAGGAGAGATGGTTCATGTTTATGATGTATGTTTAGTTAATACAGGAGAGATTGTTCATGTTGATGGTGTCTATTAAGTTAATACAGGAGAGATGGTTCCTGTTTATGGTGTCTATTTAGTTAATACAGGAGAGATGTTTCATGTTTATGTTGTCTGTTTAGTTAATACAGGAGAGATGGTTCATGTTTATGGTGTATGTTTAGTTAATACAGGAGAGATGGTTCATGTTTATGGTGTCTGTTTAGTTAATACAGGAGAGAAGGTTGATGTTTATCATGTCTGTTTAGTTAATACAGGAGAGATGGTTCATGTTTATGGTGTCTGTTTAGTTAATACAGGAGAGATGGTTCATGTTTATGGTGTCTGTTTAGTTAATACAGGAGAGATGGTTCATGTTTATGGTGTCTGCTTGGTTAATACAGGAGAGATGGTTCATGTTTATGGTGTCTGCTTGGTTAATACAGGAGAGATGGTTCATGTTTATGGTGTCTGTTTAGTTAATACAGGAGAGATGGTTCATGTTTATGATGTCTGTTTAGTTAAAACAGCAGAGATGGTTCATGTTGATGGTGTCTATATAGTTCATACAGGAGAGATGGTTCATGTTTATGGTGTCTGCTTGGTTATTACAGGAGAGATGGTTCATGTTTATGTTGTCTATTTAGTTAATACAGGAGAGATGGTTCATGTTTATAGTGTTTATTTAGTTCATACAGGAGGGATGGTTCATGTTTATGGTGTCTTCTAAGTTATTACAGGAAAGATGGTTGATGTTTATCATGTCTGTTTAGTTAATAAAGGAGAGATGGTTCATTTTTATGGTGTCTATTTAGTTCATACAGGAGAGATTGTTCATGTTTATGGTGTCTGCTTGGTTATTACAGGAGAGATGGTTCATAATTATGTTGTCTATTTAGTTAATACAGGAGAGATAGTTGATGTTTATCATGTCTGTTTAGTTAATAAAGGAGAGATGGTTCATGTTTATGATGTCTGTTTAGTTAATACAGGAGAGATGGTTCATGTTTATGATGTCTGTTTAGTTAATACAGGAGAGATGGTTCATGTTTATGGTGTCTGCTTGGTTAATACAGGAGAGATGGTTCATGTTTATGGTGTCTGTTTAGTTAATACAGGAGAGATGGATCATGTTTATGGTGTCTGCTTGGTTAATACAGGAGAGATGGTTCATGTTATTGGTGTCTGTTTAGTTAATACAGGAGAGATGGATCATGTTTATGGTGTCTGCTTGGTTAATACAGGAGAGATGGTTCATGTTATTGGTGTCTGCTTGGTTAATACAGGAGAGATGGTTCATGTTATTGGTGTCTGCTTAGTAAATACAGGAGACATGGTTGATGTTTATCATGTCTGTTTAGTTAATACAGGAGAGATGGTTCATGTTTATGATGTCTGTTTAGTTAATACAATAGAGATGGTTCATGTTTATGATGTCTGTTTAGTTAATACAGGAGAGATGGTTCATGTTTATGGTGTCTATTTAGTTCATACAGGAGAGATGGTTCATGTTTATTCTGTCTGCTTGGTTATTACAGGAGACCCCGTGTGGGACCCGGGGCACAGGAGAATAGGCCCACGGCTTCCTCAGCCTGCAGTAAGAGTCTGCTAACAGAGGCAACACTTGCCGTGTGTTGCGACCCGTGTCGATTACAGGACGGGATTTCAGTAGGCCGGGTAAACGGTCCCGATAACCTACTGAACCCTTACTTTTTCTAGACGGGAAATCGAGTTAGCCCTGACTTCGATGAATCGGCATGTCACGTCTTGCCCTTTGTGAATCCTTCTCATTTTAGCTTTTCTATTACATTTATTTCTTTTCAAACTATTCCATGAAATGTATTAACCAGTTGATAGACAGCTTCCTTTAAGGATTCACAAAGAAGGCGGTGGCTGAAGGGCAAAGCTTCCTCAGCTTTATAGAGGCGACATGTTTGCCGTGTGTTGCAACCCGTGATGGTGGAGGAAGGGATCCTGGTGGTTGAGAGATCACTCTCTGCTGCATCCATTAGTGCGGGTCAGCGGGTTTGATTTTCAATACACCACTTTGGCCCTGACTTCATCTAGACGGGAGACCGGATGGACCCGGTTCGGTCAATCGGCTGGTCATGCCGAGCCCTTAACAAGCTTGTCTTATTTTTCTTGTCACTTCATCATATCTTGTGAATTTCACTTCCAAAGTTGTTCAGTTACACGCTGTTAAGAAGGCGGTGGCTCATGGGTCAATCGAGTAGATAGAGTTTCGAACGGTTGTTTCGCCAGTTAATTCTGGCACGAAGCTTGCGTTCGTGAAGAAATTCATCTATTTGAGTATACCACCCTTGGAACACCTGATGCTTTCTGGTGGTGATCCGCAGAGATAAGCATCGCCCCTGTTGGCACTCCGTGGCGGGTGGGTGACAAGGGTGGTGAACCGTATTCTTTCAACATGGCTTCTACAACTAATAGTATAATGGGTTCAAAAAAAAGAAAAAATGAATTTCCTCTTGAAGAAATGGTTGATGATGAGCAGTGGTACAGATTTATTGTTCTAACAAGTACTGACCAAACTAAACCTTTATCTAAAATTTCTCCATTTGTAATTGAAAAAACTATTAAGGGTTGTGCAGGAGATGTAAAAAATGTAACAAAACTGAAATCAGGCTCATTGTTAATTGAATGCTCAAAGAAACAACAATCCTTCAATTTGTTAAAATTAAACAAAATTCTCGATTTAAACATCTCTTCTTCTCCCCATAGAACTTTAAATTCCAGCCAAGGTATTATTCGTTACAGAGACCAAGATCTCTCTGAGCTTACAGATGACGAAATTTGTGAAGAACTTAAACCTCAGGGTATTACAAAAGTAAAAAGATTCGTAGCCAACAGAGAAGGTGTTCAGGTTAAACTGAATACCTTCCTTCTGCACTTTAATACTCCATCTGTCCCTTCATCAATAAAAATCGGTCTCTACAATGTTAAAGTAAGCGCATACATCTCCAACCCTGTGCGCTGCTTTAAGTGTCAAAAGTTCGGCCATGGGAAGGGACAATGCAGAGGTCACTTGACCTGTTTCAAGTGTGCAGAAGAAGGACATGAGGGATTTACCTGCACCAAAACTCCAAGGTGTGCCAATTGTGGTGAAGCCCACATGTCCTCATCCAAGGATTGTCATCATTTTAAAAAGGAAAAAGATATACAAAAGTTAAAAACTGAAAGAAACATCTCTTACCCTGAGGCTCGTCGTCTGTATAATACAACGAATAATCCTTCGTCTCCTGCATCAACGTCATATGCCAGTGTGGCCAAACGCGTTCTAACTTCAGTTGAAACGCAGACAATCATCACCTGGCCTATTGACAAACAAGAACCTTCCAAATTATCAGTTACAACAACAGACAAAATCATTGAATCTTCAAGAAAATCTTCATCTTCTCAAACTGCTGCGTCTTCAGCACCCTCTCAAACTGCTACGTCTTCAGCACCCTCTCAATCCACAACCAATTCTTCAAGAAGCCCCAAAAAAAATTTAAAAAATACCAACTCCAATGTAAATTCTAACTCAAATAAAAACTCAAATCAAAAAGGAGATCGTACTCCAAAACTGCTGCGGGATCCCATTAAGGTCCACAACAGGTTTGGAAGTCTAGATCATCTAGACACTACTATCTGGGGCGATCCCATGGATACACTACCCCCAGATACTGGATCTAAAAGTAGATCCCCCAGCAGAAACCGGCGGAATAGCCCCAAAAAAACTGTCAACTATTCCCCTATTCGAAGACTATAATGGGTACAATAATACAATGGAATTGTCGAGGTCTTAAGATTAATTTTCTTGAAATCACATTATTAGTTCAAGCCTTTCTTCCTGTTGCATTTTGCCTCCAAGAGTCCCACCTAAAACGAAGTGATAACATATCTTTAAAAAATTACTCTATATACAGCACATATGTAGACGAGAATGATAGAGCTGCTGGCGGCTCTACCATTCTTGTAAAAGACCAAGTTCTACATAGCCCTGTAGATCTCAACACTGATCTTCAGGCGGTTGCTGTTAGAATATCATTAGACAAAACAATTACTTTATGTTCTGTGTATATCCCTCCAAATTCTTCATTAAATTTAAATCAGTTGAAACATCTTACTGATCAGCTTCCGGCCCCTTATATATTACTTGGAGACTTCAACGGACACAACCCTTTATGGGGCAGTAACACAATAAGCGATAAAGGTAAAATTATTGAAAGCTTAATGAATCAGGAAGATCTGTGCATTTTTAATGATGGAACTAATACATATTTACATCCTGGGAATGGATCATACTCGGCTATTGATCTAACAATAGCAGATCCTTCTCTGTTGCCCGATTTCTCATGGAAAGTCCATGATGATCTCTGTGGCAGTGATCACTTTCCAATTATCTTGCAATCTTTACACTCGTCAAACAAAGAACGAGTCGCTCGGTATAAATTTGGCAAGGCCAATTGGTCTCTATTTGAACAACTCTGTATAGAGCGACTTAACTCGGATACTTTTGAAACTATTTCTGATCCAATTTTAAAATTCAATGAAACACTTATTTCAATTGCTGACGAAACTATTCCTAAGACCTCGACAAATCCAAAACATCCTAGTAAACCATGGTTCGATGACAGCTGTGAGGACGCTATTAAAGACCGGAAAAAGGCCGAACGACGCTTTAATAAACATCCAACTCAAAATAATCTTAACCATTTCCGAATTTTTCGAGCGAAAGCTCGCAGGGTAACGAAACAAAGACGACGCACCTCTTG
The DNA here is from genome assembly GCA_944474755.1 of Limnoperna fortunei. NCBI lineage: Eukaryota > Metazoa > Mollusca > Bivalvia > Mytilida > Modiolidae > Limnoperna > Limnoperna fortunei. Next base: position 65,123,926 of record OX104122.1, on the reverse strand, counting down.
GCGTAACTTTGTTTCTAAACTAAATAACCATACCCCTATGAATAAAATTTGGAACATGATTCGTAAAATTAAAGGTAAAAACAGTAAAGCAAATGTCCATCATTTAAAGGATGGACAAGACTTGTTAACATCAGAGTCAGATATATCTAACAAATTGGCCGAAACATTTGCAAAACACTCGTCCGCTGGAAATTATCATCCGGATTTTCAGCGTATCAAAACTCAAAAAGAAAAATCAAAACTTAATTTCCAGTCAAAAAATTTGGAAGATTACAATACACCTTTTTCTTTGGAAGAGCTAAAAACTTCTTTGAACAAATCTCACGACACAGCATGTGGTCCAGATGACATCCATTACCAACTTCTCAAACATCTGCCACAATCTTCTCTCCAATGCCTTCTGAGTCTTCTTAACAACATTTGGGAAACGGGTGACTTACCATCTATATGGAAAATGGCCACTGTTGTGCCTATTCCAAAGCCAGGAAAAGATCACTCGGAAGCGTCCAACTATCGGCCTATAGCACTCACAAGCTGTCTTTGTAAAACCATGGAAAGGATGATCAATGATCGCCTTGTCTGGTTTTTAGAATCCAACAATCTACTTTCTAATATTCAGTGCGGTTTTAGACAAGGGCGAAGTACCCTAGATCATCTTGTACGTTTCGAAACGTATATTCGAAACGCCTTTGCAAAAAATGAGCATGTTGTGTCTATCTTTTTCGATTTAGAAAAAGCGTATGACACAACATGGAAATATGGTATTTTAAAAGATCTTTTTGATATGGGGTTGAAAGGTAGACTTCCTACCTTTATTTCAAACTTTTTATCTGACAGAGAATTTAAAGTTAGGGTCAATTCTACTTTATCGGACCCTTTTGAACAGGAAATGGGTGTTCCACAGGGAAGCATCCTTTCTGTCACTTTATTTAGTATCAAAATTAATAGCCTTGCTCAAGTTTTAAAAGATAATATTGATGGTTCTCTTTATGTTGACGACTTCCTCATATGTTACCGAGGAAAAAACATGAATAATATTGAACGTCAACTGCAGTTATGTTTAAATAGAATAGAGAAATGGGCAATGGAGAATGGTTTTAAATTCTCCACTGCAAAAACCGTTGGGATGCATTTTTGTAATAAACGAAAGATGCATCCTGACCCCGAATTAAAATTATATAATAATCCTATCAAAATTGTAAAAGAAACTACTTTTCTTGGTCTCATATTTGATTCAAGGCTAACCTTTCTTCCCCATATCAAAATGTTAAAAAATAAATGCCTAAAGGCATTAGATATTTTAAAAGTCGTTGCCAGCACCGACTGGGGTGCTGAATGTGATGTTTTACTCAATCTATATAGATCGCTGGTTCGATCGAAGTTGGATTACGGTTGTTTTATTTATGGTTCTGCTCGCAAGTCATATGTCAAAATCCTTGATACTATACACCATCAAGGATTGCGACTATGCCTTGGAGCTTTCAGAACCACACCTGTTGAGAGTTTATATGTAGAAGCAGGCGAGCCTTCTTTGTATCAAAGAAGAATAAAGCTCGCTTTGCAATATGCAACCAAATTAAAGGCATATCCTGGCAACCCCGCCCACGACTGTGTTTTCAAACCTCTTTATCAAAACATTTTCGAAAAACATCCAAACAAAATTCAACCTTTTGGCCTCCGAATTAAATCTCATTTGGAAAATTCTGGTATAAATTTAGATGAAATCGCTGCAATCGAAATTCCGCATAATCCCCCGTGGTTAAACCCCAAACCGATATTTATTTATGATCTAAGAAAACATAAAAAGTCCGACACAAACCATTTAATAATACAACAACATTATGCAGAAATTAAATCTTGTTACTCTGACTATAGTACTATTTACACAGACGGGTCAAAAGACGGTGATAAAGTCGCCTCGGCCGCTGTCTTCGGAGAGCGTGTTGAAACTCGCCGCCTTCCGTCTGCCTCATCTGTATTTACAGCAGAGGCGCAAGCTATTCTTCTTGCGATGAAAATAGTTGCTTCGTCAGAAAAATGCAAATTTATTGTCTGCTCCGATTCCCTGTCTTGTCTACTGGCTATTGAAAATTTCAAAATTAAAAATCCTTACATTTTAAAAATTATTCAAATCTACAAATCACTTGTTGCTTTGGGAAAAGAAATTATCTTCTTCTGGATTCCCAGTCATGTCGGCATCCGTGGAAACACAGTCGTGGATCAGGAGGCTAAAAATGCACTAAAGGATTCGATCATTAACTGTAGTATTCCTTTTACCGATTTTAAACCGTTAATTTTTAAATATATTTCTAATTTGTGGCAGAGTGGTTGGGATCTCCAAGTTCATAATAAACTTCATGAGATCCAGCCACTACTGCACACAAATAATTTTAAATGTTTTAGAGGTCGAAGAGACCAAGTTGTTTTAACAAGATGTCGTCTTGGTCATACCAGGACGACACATAGTTATATTTTAAACAATGAGCCACGACCCGAATGTGTGCCATGCAACAGTCCATACACCATTAAGCATGTCTTGATGGACTGTGTGGACGTGGCCCACATTCGGGAACGTTTCTATAGTGCATATACATATTTTAATTTATTTAAAACTGTCGCAGGCGACACAATTTTAAAGTTCTTAAAGGAAATTAATTTATTTAATAAAATTTAATTTCTTTATTAATTGTGATACTTAATATTTTTATTGTTTTAACTACCATTTTTATCTGTGTATATTCTCATATTATTGTATGAGATCACGTTTTAGTATAAGGAGGCATGATGTTCTACTAATTTAAAAATTATGGTTTTCACGTCCTGAATATAGCTGAAATATTGCTTGCTGGACGTTAAACATCAATCAATCAATCAATCAATCAATATTACAGGAGAGATGGTTCATGTTTATGTTGTCTGTTTAGTTAATACAGGAGAGATGGTTCATGTTTATAGTGTCTGTTTAGATAAAACAGGAGAGATGGTTCATTTTTATGGTGTCTGTTTAGTTAATACAGGAGAGATGTTTCATGTTTATGGTGTCTATTTAGTTAATACAGGAGAGATGGTTCATGTTTATGGTGTCTGTTTAGTTAATACAGGAGAGATGGTTCATGTTTATGATGTCTGTTTAGTTAATACAGGAGAGATGGTTCATGTTTATGGTGTCTGTTTAGTTAACACAGGAGAGATGGTTGATGTTTATCATGTCTGTTTAGTTAATACAGGAGAGATGGTTGATGTTTATGGTGTCTGCTTGATTAATACAGGAGAGATGGTTCATGTTTATGATGTCTGTTTAGTTAATACAGGAGAGATGGTTCATGTTTATGGTGTCTGTTTAATTAATACAGAAGAGATGGTTCATGTTTATGGTGTCTGTTTAGTTAATACAGGAGAGATGGTTCATGTTTATGGTGTCTATTTGGTTAATACAGGAGAGAAGGTTCATGTTTATGGTGTCTGTTTAGTTAATACAGGAGAGATGGTTGATGTTTATCATGTCTGTTTAGTTAATACAGGAGAGATGGTTCATGTTTATGATGTCTGTTTAGTTAATACAGGAGATCTAGAGATGGTTGATGTTTATGGTGTCTGTTTGGTTATTACAGTAGAGATGGTTCATGTTTATATTGTCTATTCAGTTAATACAGGAGAGATGGTTGATGTTTATCATGTCTGTTTAGTTAATACAGGAGAGATGGTTCATGTATATGATGTCTGTTTAGTTAATATAGGAGATGTGGTTCATGTTTATAGTGTTTTTTTAGTTAATACAGGAGAGGTGGTTCATGTTTATGGTGTCTGCTTGGTTAATACAGGAGAGATGGTTCATGTTTATGATGTCTGGTTAGTTAATACAGGAGAGATGGTTCATGTTTATGGTGTCTGCTTGGTTAATATAGGAGAGATGGTTCATGTTGATGGTGTCTGCTTTGTTAATACAGGAGACATGGTTCATGTTTAAGGTGTCTGTTTAGTTAATACAGGAGAGATGGTTCATGTTTATAGTGTCTGTTTGGTTAATACAGGGGAGATGGTTCATGTTTATGATGTCTGTTTAGTTAATACAGGAGAGATGGTTCATGTTTATGGTGTCTGTTTAGTTAATACAGGAGAGATGGTTCATGTTTATGGTGTCTGCTTGATTAATACAGGAGAGAAGGTTCATGTTTATGGTGTCTGCTTGGTTAATAAAGGAGAGATGGTACATGTTCATGGTGTCTGTTTAGTTAATACAGGAGAGATGGTTCATGTTTATGATGTCTGTTTAGTTAATACAGGAGAGATGGTTCATGTTTATGATGTCTGTTTAGTTAATACAGGAAAGATGGTTCATGTTTATGGTGTCTATTTAGTTCATACAGGAGAGATGGTTCATGTTTATGGTGTCTGCTTGGTTATTACAGGAGAGATGGTTCATGTATATGTTGTCTATTTAGTTAATACAGGACAGATGGTTCATGTTTATAGTGTCTGTTTAGTTAATACAGGAGAGATGGTTCATGTTTATGGTGTCTGTTTAGTTAATACAGGAGAGATGGTTCATGTTTATGGTGTCTGTTTGGTTAATACAGGGGAGATGGTTCATGTTTATGATGTCTGTTTAGTTAATACAGGAGAGATGGTTCATGTTTATGGTGTCTGTTTAGTTAATACAGGAGAGATGGTTCATGTTTATGGTGTCTGCTTGATTAATACAGGAGAGAAGGTTCATGTTTATGGTGCCTGCTTGGTTAATACAGGAGAGATGGTACATGTTCATGGTGTCTGTTTAGTTAATACAGGAGAGATGGTTCATGTTTATGTTGTCTATTTAGTTAATACAGGAGAGATGGTTCATGTTTATAGTGTCTGTTTAGTTAATACAGGAGAGATGGTTCACGTTTATAGTGTCTGTTTAGTTAATACAGGAGAGATGGTTCATGTTTATAGTGTCTGTTTGGTTAATACAGGGGATATGGTTCATGTTTATGATGTCTGTTTAGTTAATACAGGAGAGATGGTTCATGTTTATGGTGTCTGTTTAGTTAATACAGGAGAGATGGTTGATGTTTATGGTGTCTGTTTAGTTAATACAGGAGAGATGGTTCATGTTTATGGTGTCTGTTTAGTTAATACAGGAGAGATGGTTCATGTTTATGGTGTCTGTTTAGTTAATACAGGAGAGATGGTTGATGTTTATGGTGTCTGTTTAGTTAATACAGGAGAGATGGTTCATGTTTATGGTGTCTGTTTAGTTAATACAGGAGAGATGGTTCATGTTTATGGTGTCTGCTTGATTAATACAGGAGAGAAGGTTCATGTTTATGGTGCCTGCTTGGTTAATACAGGAGAGATGGTACATGTTCATGGTGTCTGTTTAGTTAATACAGGAGAGATGGTTCATGTTTATGATGTCTGTTTAGTTAATACAGGAGAGATGGTTCATGTTTATGATATCTGTTTAGTTAATACAGGAGAGATGGTTCATGTTTATGGTGTCTATTTAGTTCATACACGAGAGATGGTTCATGTTTATGGTGTCTGCTTGGTTATTACAGGAGAGATGGTTCATGTTTATGTTGTCTATTTAGTTAATACAGGACAGATGGTTCATGTTTAAAGTGTCTGTTTAGTTAATACAGGAGAGATGGTTCATGTTTATGGTGTCTGTTTAGTTAATACAGGAGAGATGGTTCATGTTTATGGTGTCTATTTAGTTCATACAGGAGAGATGGTTCATGATTATGGTGTCTGCTTGGTTATTACAGGAGAGATGTTTCATGTTTATGTTGTCTATTTAGTTAATACAGGAGTGATGGTTGATCTTTATAGTGTCTGTTTAGTTAATACAGGAGAGATGGTTCATGTTTATAGTGTCTGTTTAGTTAATACGGGAGAGATGGTTCATATTTATAGTGTCTGTTTAGTTAATACAGGAGAGATGGTTCATGTTGATGGTGTCTGTTTAGTTAATACAGGAGAGATGGTTCATGTTTATGGTGTCTGTTTGGTTAATACAGTGGAGATGGTTCTTGTTTATAGTGTCTGTTTAGTTAATACAGGAGAGATGGTTCATGTTTATGGTGTCTGCCTGGTTAATACAGTAGAGATGGTTCATGTTTATAGTGTCTGTTTAGATAATACAGGAGAGATGGTTCATTTTTATGGTGTCTGTTTAGTTAATACAGGAGAGATGGTTCATGTTTATGGTGTCTATTTAGTTAATACAGGAGAGATGGTTCATGTATATGGTGTCTGTTTAGTTAAAACAGGAGAGATGGTTCATGTTTATGATGTCTGTTTAGTTAATACAGGAGAGATGGTTCATGTATGGTGTCTGTTTAGTTAATACAGGAGAGATGGTTGATGTTTATCATGTCTGTTTAGTTAATACAGGAGAGATGGTTGATGTTTATGGTGTCTGCTTGATTAATACAGTAGAGATGGTTCATGTTTATGATGTCTGTTTAGTTAATACAGGAGAGATGGTTCATGTTTATGGTGTCTGTTTAGTTAATACAGGAGAGATGGTTCATGTTTATGGTGTCTGTTTAGTTAATACAGGAGAGATGGTTCATGTTTATGTTGTCTATTTGGTTAATACTGGAGAGATGGTTCATGTTTATGGTGTCTGTTTAGTTAATACAGGAGAGATGGTTGATGTTTATCATGTCTGTTTAGTTAATACAGGAGAGATGGTTCATGTTTATGATGTCTGTTTAGTTAATACAGGAGATCTAGAGATGGTTCATGTTTATGGTGTCTGCTTGGTTATTACAGTAGAGATGGTTCATGTTTATGTTGTCTATTCAGTTAATACAGGAGAGATGGTTGATGTTTATCATGTCTGTTTAGTTAATACAGGAGAGATGGTTCATGTTTATGATGTCTGTTTAGTTAATATAGGAGAGGTGGTTCATGTTTATAGTGTCTTTTTAGTTAATACAGGAGAGATGGTTCATGTTTATGGTGTCTGCTTGGTTAATACAGGAGAGATGGTTCATGTTTATGATGTCTGGTTAGTTAATACAGGAGAGATGGTTCATGTTTATGGTGTCTGCTTGGTTAATATAGGAGAGATGGTTCATGTTTATGGTGTCTGCTTGGTTAATACAGGAGACATGGTTCATGTTTATGGTGTCTGTTTAGTTAATACAGGAGAGATGGTTCATGTTTATGGTGTCTGTTTGGTTAATACAGGGGAGATGGTTCATGTTTATGATGTCTGTTTAGTTAATACAGGAGAGATGGTTCATGTTTATGGTGTCTGTTTAGTTAATACAGGAGAGATGGTTCATGTTTATGGTGTCTGTTTAGTTAATACAGGAGAGATGGTTCATGTTTATGGTGTCTGCTTGGTTAATACAGGAGAGAAGGTTCATGTTTATGGTGTCTGCTTGGTTAATACAGGAGAGATGGTACATGTTCATGGTGTCTGTTTAGTTAATACAGGAGAGATGGTTCATGTTTATGATGTCTGTTTAGTTAATACAGGAGAGATGGTTCATGTTTATGGTGTCTATTTAGTTCATACAGGATATATGGTTCATGTTTATGTTGTCTATTTAGGTAATACAGGAGAGATGGTTCATGTTTATGGTGCCTTCTTGGTTATTACAGGAGAGATGGTTCATGTTTATGTTGTCTATTTAGTTAATACAGGAGAGATGGTTCATGTTTATAGTGTCTGCTTGGTTATTACAGGAGAGATGGTTCATGTTTATGTTGTCTATTTAGTTAATACAGGAGAGATGGTTCATATTTATAGTGTCTGTTTAGTTAATACAGGAGAGATGGTTCATGTTTATAGTGTCTTTTTAGTTAATACAGGAGAGATGGTTCATTTTTATAGTGTCTTTTTAGTTAATACAGGAGAGATGGTTCATGTTTATGGTGTCTGTTTAGTTAATACAGGAGAGATGGTTCATGTTTATGGTGTCTATTTAGCTGATACAGGAGAGATGGTTCATGTTTATGGTGTCTGTTTAGTTAATACAGGAGAGATGGTTCATATTTATAGTGTCTGTTTAGTTAATACAGGAGAGATGGTTCATGTTTATAGTGTCTTTTTAGTTAATACAGGAGAGATGGTTCATGTTTATGGTGTCTGTTTAGTTAATACAGGAGAGATGGTTCATGTTTATGGTGTCTATTTAGCTTATACAGGAGAGATGGTTCATGTTTATGGTGTCTGTTTAGTTAATACAGGAGAGATGGTTCATGTTTATGGTGTCTATTTAGCTTATACAGGAGAGATGATTCATGTTTATAGTGTCTGTTTAGTTAATACAGGAGAGATGGTTCATGTTTATGGTGTCTGCTTGGTTAATACAGGAGAGATGGTTCATGTTTATGGTGTCTGTTTAGTTAATACAGGAGAGATGGTTCATATTTATAGTGTCTGTTTAGTTAATACAGGAGAGATGGTTCATGTTTATAGTGTCTTTTTAGTTAATACAGGAGAGATGGTTCATTTTTATAGTGTCTGTTTAGTTAATACAGGAGAGATGGTTCATGTTTATGGTGTCTGTTTAGTTAATACAGGAGAGATGGTTCATGTTTATGGTGTCTATTTAGCTGATACAGGAGAGATGGTTCATGTTTATGGTGTCTGTTTAGTTAATACAGGAGAGATGGTTCATGTTTATGGTGTCTATTTAGCTTATACAGGAGAGATGATTAGTTAATACAGGAGAGATGGTTCATGTTTATGGTGTCTATTTAGTTCATACAGGAGAGATGGTTCATGTTTATGGTGTCTTCTTGGTTAATACAGGAGAGATGGTTCATGTTTATGTTGTCTATTTAGTTAATACAGGAGAGATGGTTCATGTTTATGTTGTCTATTTAGTTAATACAGGAGAGATGGTTCATGTTTATAGTGTCTGTTTAGTTAATACAGGAGAGATGGTTCATGTTTATGGTGTCTGTTTAGTTAATACAGGAGAGATGGTTCATGTTTATGGTGTCTATTTAGTTCATACAGGAGAGATGGTTCATGTTTATGGTGTCTGCTTGGTTATTACAGGAGAGATGGTTCATGTTTATGTTGTCTACTTAGTTAATACAGGAGTGATGGTTGATCTTTATAGTGTCTGTTTAGTTAATACAGGAGAGATGGTTGATCTTTATAGTGTCTGTTTAGTTAATACAGGAGAGATGGTTCATGTTTATAGTGTCTGTTTAGTTAATACGGGAGAGATGGTTCATATTTATAGTGTCTGTTTAGTTAATACAGGAGAGATGGTTCATGTTTATGGTGTCTGTTTAGTTAATACAGGAGAGATGGTTCATGTTTATGGTGTCTGCTTGGTTATTACAAGAGAGATTGTTCATGTTTATAGTGTCTGTTTAGTTAATACAGGAGAGATGGTTCATGTTTATGGTGTCTGCCTGGTTAATACAGTAGAGATGGTTCATGTTTATAGTGTCTGTTTAGATAATACAGGAGAGATGGTTCATTTTTATGGTGTCTGTTTAGTTAATACAGGAGAGATGGTTCTTGTTTATGGTGTCTATTTGGTTAATACAGGAGAGAAGGTTCATGTTTATGGTGTCTGCTTGGTTAATACAGGAGAGATGGTTCATGTTTATGGTGTCTGTTTAGTTAATACAGGAGTGATGGTTCATGTTTATGATGTCTTTTTAGTTAATACAGGAGAGATGGTTCATGTTTATGGTGTCTGCTTGGTTAATACAGGAGAGATGGTTCATGTTTATGATGTCTGGTTAGTTAATACAGGAGAGATGGTTCATGTTTATGGTGTCTGCTTGGTTAATATAGGAGAGATGGTTCATGTTTATGGTGTCTGCTTGGTTAATACAGGAGACATGGTTCATGTTTATGGTGTCTGTTTAGTTAATACAGGAGAGATGGTTCATGTTTATGGTGTCTGTAAGGTTAATACAGGGGAGATGGTTCATGTTTATGGTGTCTGTTTAGTTAATACAGGAGAGATGGTTCATGTTTATGGTGTCTGTAAGGTTAATACAGGAGAGAAGGTTCATGTTTATGGTGTCTGTTTAGTTAATACAGGAGAGATGGTTCATGTTTATGGTGTCTGTAAGGTTAATACAGCAGAGATGGTTCATGTTTATGGTGTCTGTTTAGTTAATACAGGAGAGATGGTTCATTTTTATGGTGTCTGTTTAGTTAATACAGGAGAGATGGTTCATGTTTATGGTGTCTATTTAGTTAATACAGGAGAGATGGTTCATGTTTATGGTGTCTGGTTAGTTAAAACAGGAGAGATGGTTCATGTTTATTGTATCTGTTTAGTTAATACAGGAGAGATGGTTCATGTTTATGGTGTCTGTTTTGTTAATACAGGAGAGATGGTTCATGTTTATGGTGTCTGCTTGGTTAATACAGGAGAGATGGTACATGTTCATGGTGTCTGTTTGGTTAATACAGGGGAGATGGTTCATGTTTATGATGTCTGTTTAGTTAATACATGAGAGATGGTTCATGTTTATGGTGTCTGTTTAGTTAATACAGGAGAGATGGTTCATGTTTATGGTGTCTGCTTGATTAATACAGGAGAGAAGGTTCATGTTTATGGTGTCTGCTTGGTTAATACAGGAGAGATGGTACATGTTCATGGTGTCTGTTTAGTTAATACAGGAGAGATGGTTCATGTTTATGATGTCTGTTTAGTTAATACAGGAGAGATGGTTCATGTTTATGATGTCTGTTTAGTTAATACAGGAGATCTAGAGATGGTACATGTTTATGGTGTCTACTTGGTTATTACAGTTGAGATGGTTCATGTTTATGTTGTCTATTCAGTTAATACAGGAGAGATGGTTGATGTTTATCATGTCTGTTTAGTTAATACAGGAGAGATGGTTCATGTTTATGATGTCTGTTTAGTTAATATAGGAGAGGTGGTTCATGTTTATAGTGTCTTTTTAGTTAAAACAGGAGAGATGGTTCATGTTTATGGTGTCTGCTTGGTTAATACAGGAGAGATGGTTCATGTTTATGATGTCTGGTTAGTTAATACAGGAGAGATGGTTCATGTTTATGGTGTCTGCTTGGTTAATATAGGAGAGATGGTTCATGTTTATGGTGTCTGCTTGGTTAATACAGGAGACATTGTTCATGTTTATGGTGTCTGTTTAGTTAATACAGGAGAGATGGTTCATGTTTATGGTGTCTGTAAGGTTAATACAGGGGAGATGTTTCATGTTTATGGTGTCTGTTTAGTTAGTACAGGAGAGATGGTTGATGTTTATGGTGTCTGCTTGGTTATTACAAGAGAGATGGTTCATGTTTATAGTGTCTGTTTAGTTAATACAGGAGAGATGGTTCATGTTTATGGTGTCTGCCTGGTTAATACAGTAGAGATGGTTCATGTTTATAGTGTCTGTATACATAATACAGGAGAGATGGTTCCTTTTTATGGTGTCTGTTTAGTTAATACAGGAGAGATTGTTCATGTTTATGGTGTCTATTTAGTTAATACAGGAGAGATGGTTCATGTTTATGGTGTCTGGTTAGTTAAAACAGGAGAGATGGTTCATGTTTATTGTATCTGTTTAGTTAATACAGGAGAGATGGTTCATGTTTATGGTGTCTGTTTTGTTAATACAGGAGAGATGGTTCATGTTTATGGTGTCTGCTTTGTTAATACAGGAGAGATGGTACATGTTCATGGTGTCTGTTTGGTTAATACAGGGGAGATGGTTCATGTTTATGGTGTCTGTTTAGTTAATACAGGAGAGATGGTTCATGTTTATGGTGTCTGTTTAGTTAATACAGGAGAGATGGTTCATGTTTATGGTGTCTGCTTGGTTATTACAGGAGAGATGGTTCATGTTTATGTTGTCTATTTAGTTAATACAGGACAGATGGTTCATGTTTATAGTGTCTTTTTAGTTAATACAGGAGAGATGGTTCATGTTTATGGTGTCTGTTTAGTTAATACAGGAGTGATGGTTCATGTTTATGGTGTCTATTTAGTTCATACATGAGAGATGGTTCATGATTATGGTGTCTGCTTGGTTATTACAGGAGAGATGGTTCATGTTTATGTTGTCTATTTAGTTAATACAGGAGTGATGGTTGATCTTTATAGTGTCTGTTTAGTTAATACAGGAGAGATGGTTCATGTTTATAGTGTCTGTTTAGTTAATACGGGAGAGATGGTTCATATTTATAGTGTCTGTTTAGTTAATACAGGAGAGATGGTTCATGTTGATGGTGTCTGCTTGGTTAATACAGGAGACATGGTTCATGTTTATGGTGTCTGTTTAGTTAATACAGGAGAGATGGTTCATGTTTATGGTGTCTGTTTGGTTAATACAGGGGAGATGGTTCTTGTTTATAGTGTCTGTTTAGTTAATACAGGAGAGATGGTTCATGTTTATGGTGTCTGCCTGTTTAATACAGTAGAGATGGTTCATGTTTATAGTGTCTGGTTAGATAATACAGGAGAGATGGTTCATTTTTATGGTGTCTGTTTAGTTAATACAGGAGAGATGGTTCATGTTTATGGTGTCTATTTAGTTAATACAGGAGAGATGGTTCATGTTTATGGTGTCTGTTTAGTTAATACAGGAGAGATGGTTCATGTTTATGATGTCTGTTTAGTTAATACAGGAGAGATAGTTCATGTTTATGGTGTCTGTTTAGTTAATACAGGAGAGATGGTTCATGTTTATCATGTCTGTTTAGTTAATACAGGAGAGATGGTTGATGTTTATGGTGTCTGCTTGATTAATACAGTAGAGATGGTTCATGTTTATGATGTCTGTTTAGTTAATACAGGAGAGATGGTTCATGTTTATGGTGTCTGTTTAATTAATACAGGAGAGATGGTTCATGTTTATGGTGTCTGTTTAGTTAATACAGGAGAGATGGTTCATGTTTATGGTGTCTGTTTAGTTAATACAGGAGAGATGGTTCATGTTTATAGTGTCTGTTTAGTTAATACAGGAGAGATGGTTGATGTTTATCATGTCTGTTTAGTTAATAAATGAGAGATGGTTCATGTTTATGATGTCTGTTTAGTTAATACAGGAGATCTAGAGATGGTTCATGTTTATGGTGTCTGCTTGGTTATTACAGTAGAGATGGTTCATGTTTATGTTGTCTATTCAGTTAATACAGGAGAGATGGTTGATGTTTATTATGTCTGTTTAGTTAATACAGGAGAGATGGTTCATGTTTATGATGTCTGTTTAGTTAATACAGGAGAGATGGTTCATGTTTATGGTGTCTGCTTGGTTAATACAGGAGAGATGGTTCATGTTTATGATGTCTGTTTAGTTAATACAGGAGAGATGGTTCATGTTTATGGTGTCTGTTTGGTTAATATAGGAGAGATGGTTCATGTTTATGGTGTCTGCTTGGTTAATATAGGAGAGATGGTTCATATTTATGGTGTCTGTTTGGTTAATACAGGGGAGATGGTTCATGTTTATGGTGTCTGTTTGGTTAATACAGGGGAGATGGTTCATGTTTATGATGTCTGATTAGTTAATACAGGAGAGATGGTTCATGTTTATGGTGTCTGTTTAGTTAATACAGGATAGATGGTTCATGTTTATGGTGTCTGTTTAGTTAATATAGGAGAGATGGTTCATATTTATGGTGTCTGTTTGGTTAATACAGGGGAGATGGTTCATGTTTATGGTGTCTGTTTGGTTAATACAGGGGAGATGGTTCATGTTTATGATGTCTGATTAGTTAATACAGGAGAGATGGTTCATGTTTATGGTGTCTGTTTAGTTAATACAGGATAGATGGTTCATGTTTATGGTGTCTGTTTAGTTAATATAGGAGAGATGGTTCATGTTTATGATGTCTGTTTAGTTAATACAGGAGAGATGGTTCATGTTTATGGTGTCTGTTTGGTTAATACAGGGGAGATGGTTCATGTTTATGATGTCTGATTAGTTAATACAGGAGAGATGGTTCATGTTTATGGTGTCTGTTTAGTTAATACAGGATAGATGGTTCATGTTTATGGTGTCTGTTTAGTTAATACAGGAGAGATGGTTCATGTTTATGGTGTCTGCTTGGTTAATACAGGAGAGATGGTTCATGTTGATGGTGTCTGCTTGGTTAATACAGGAGAGATGGTACATGTTCATGGTGTCTGTTTAGTTAATACAGGAGAGATGGTTCATGGTTATGATGTCTGTTTAGTTAATACAGGAGAGATGGTTCATGTTTATGGTGTCTATTTAGTTCATACAGGAGAGATGGTTCATGTTTATGGTGTCTTCTTGGTTATTACAGGAGAGATGGTTCATGTTTATGTTGTCTATTTAGTTAATACAGGAGAGATGGTTCATGTTTATAGTGTCTGTTTAGTTAATACAGGAGAGATGGTTCATGTTTATGGTGTCTGTTTAGTTAATACAGGAGAGATGGTTCATGTTTATGGTGTCTATTTAGTTAATACAGGAGAGATGGTTCATGTTTATGGTGTCTGCTTGGTTATTACAGGAGAGATGGTTCATGTTTATGTTGTCTACTTAGTAAATACAGGAGTGATGGTTGATCTTTATAGTGTCTGTTTAGTTAATACAGGAGAGATGGTTCATGTTTATAGTGTCTGTTTAGTTAATACGGGAGAGATGGTTCATATTTATAGTGTCTGTTTAGTTAATACAGGAGAGATGGTTCATGTTTATAGTGTCTGTTTAGTTAATACAGGAGAGATGGTTCATGTTTATGGTGTCTGCTTGGTTATTACAAGAGAGATTGTTCATGTTTATAGTGTCTGTTTAGTTAATACAGGAGAGATGGTTCATGTTTATGGTGTCTGCCTGGTTAATACAGTAGAGATGGCTCATGTTTATAGTGTCTGTTTAGATAATACAGGAGAGATGGTTCATTTTTATGGTATCTGTTTAGTTAATACAGGAGAGATGGTTCATGTTTATGGTGTCTATTTGGTTAATACAGGAGAGATGGTTCATGTTTATGGTGTCTGTTTAGTTAATACAGGAGAGATGGTTCATGTTTATGGTGTCTGCTTGGTTAATACAGGAGAGAAGGTTCATGTTTATGGTGTCTGCTTGGTTAATACAGGAGAGATGGTTCATGTTTATGGTGTCTATTTAGTTAATACAGGAGAGATGGTTCATGTTTATGGTGTCTGCTTGGTTATTACAGGAGAGATGGTTCATGTTTATGTTGTCTACTTAGTAAATACAGGAGTGATGGTTGATCTTTATAGTGTCTGTTTAGTTAATACAGGAGAGATGGTTCATGTTTATAGTGTCTGTTTAGTTAATACGGGAGAGATGGTTCATATTTATAGTGTCTGTTTAGTTAATACAGGAGAGATGGTTCATGTTTATAGTGTCTGTTTAGTTAATACAGGAGAGATGGTTCATGTTTATGGTGTCTGCTTGGTTATTACAAGAGAGATTGTTCATGTTTATAGTGTCTGTTTAGTTAATACAGGAGAGATGGTTCATGTTTATGGTGTCTGCCTGGTTAATACAGTAGAGATGGCTCATGTTTATAGTGTCTGTTTAGATAATACAGGAGAGATGGTTCATTTTTATGGTATCTGTTTAGTTAATACAGGAGAGATGGTTCATGTTTATGGTGTCTGCTTGGTTAATACAGGAGAGATGGTTCATGTTTATGGTGTCTGTTTAGTTAATACAGGAGAGATGGTTCATGTTTATGGTGTCTGCTTGGTTAATACAGGAGAGAAGGTTCATGTTTATGGTGTCTGCTTGGTTAATACAGGAGAGATGGTTCATGTTTATGGTGTCTGTTTAGTTAATACAGGAGTGATGGTTCATGTTTATGATGTCTGTTTAGTTAATACAGGAGAGATGGTTCATGTTTATGGTGTCTATTTAGTTCATACAGGAGAGATGGTTCATGTTTATGTTGTCTATTTAGGTAATACAGGAGAGATGGTTCATGTTTATAGTGTCTGTTTAGATGATACAGCAGAGATAGTTCATTTTTATGGTGTCTGTTTAGTTAATACAGGAGAGATGGTTCATGTTTATGGTGTCTATTTAGTTAGTACAGGAGAGATGGTTCATGTTTATGGTGTCTGTTTAGTTAATACAGGAGAGATAGTTCATGTTTATGATGTCTGTTTAGTTAATACAGGAGAGATGGTTCATGTTTATAGTGTCTGTTTAGTTAATACGGGAGAGATGGTTCATGTTTATAGTGTCTGTTTAGTTAATACAGGAGAGATGGTTCATGTTTATAGTGTCCGTTTAGTTAATACAGGAGAGATGGTTCATGTTTATGGTATCTGCTTAGTTATTACAAGAGAGATGGTTCATGTTTATAGTGTCTGTTTAGTTAATACAGGAGAGATGGTTCATGTTTATGGTGTCTGCCTGGTTAATACAGTAGAGATGGTTCATGTTTATAGTGTCTGTTTAGATAATACAGGAGAGATGGTTCATTTTTATGGTGTCTGTTTAGTTAATACAGGAGAGATGGTTTATGTTTATGGTGTCTATTTAGTTAATACAGGAGAGATGGTTCATGTTTATGGTGTCTGTTTAGTTAATACAGGAGAGATGGTTTATGTTTATGGTGTCTATTTAGTTAATACAGGAGAGATGGTTCATGTTTATGGTGTCTGGTTAGTTAAAACAGGAGAGATGGTTCATGTTTATGGTATCTGTTTAGTTAATACAGGAGAGATGGTTCATGTTTATGGTGTCTGTTTTGTTAATACAGGAGAGATGGTTCATGTTTATGGTGTCTGCTTGGTTAATACAGGAGAGAAGGTTCATGTTTATGGTGTCTGCTTGGTTAATACAGGAGAGATGGTTCATGTTTATGGTGTCTGTTTAGTTAATACAGGAGTGATGGTTCATGTTTATGATGTCTGTTTAGTTAATACAGGAGAGATAGTTCATGTTTATGGTGTCTATTTAGTTCATACAGGAGAGATGGTTCATGTTTATGTTGTCTATTTAGGTAATACAGGAGAGATGGTTCATGTTTATAGCGTCTGTTTAGTTAATACAGGAGAGATGGTTCATGTTTATGGTGTCTGTTTAGTTTATACAGGAGAGATGGTTCATGTTTATGTTGTCTATTTAGTTAATACAGGAGAGATGGTTCATGTTTATAGTGTCTGTTTAGATGATACAGTAGAGATAGTTCATATTTATGGTGTCTGTTTAGTTAATACAGGAGAGATGGTTCATGTTTATGGTGTCTGTTTTGTTAGTACAGGAGAGATGGTTCATATTTATGGTGTCTGTTTAGTTAATGCAGGAGAGATGGTTCATGTTTATGATGTCTGTTTAGTTAATACAGGAGAGATGGTTCATGTTTATAGTGTCTGTTTAGTTAATACAGGAGAGATGGTTCATGTTTATAGTGTCTGTTTAGTTAATACAGGAGAGATGGTTCATGTTTATGGTGTCTGTTTAGTTAATACAGGAGAGTTGGTTCATGTTTATGGTGTCTGTTTAGTTAATACAGCAGAGAAGGTTCATGTTTATGGTGTCTGCTTGGTTAATACAGGAGAGATGGTTCATGTTTAGGGTGTCTGTTTAGTTAATACAGGAGAGATGGTTGATGTTTATCATGTCTGTTTAGTTAATACAGGAGAGATGGTTCATGTTGATGGTGTCTGTTTAGTTAATACAGGAGAGATGGTTCATGTTTATGGTGTCTGCCTGGTTAATACAGTAGAGATGGTTCATTTTTATAGTGTCTGTTTAGATAATACAGGAGAGATGGTTCATTTTTATGGTGTCTGTTTAGTTAATACAGGAGAGATGGTTCATGTTTATGGTGTCTATTTAGTTAATACAGGAGAGATGGTTCATGTTTATGGTGTCTGGTTAGTTAAAACAGGAGAGATGGTTCATGTTTATTGTATCTGTTTAGTTAATACAGGAGAGATGGTTCATGTTTATAGTGTCTGTTTTGTTAATACAGGAGAGATGGTTCATGTTTATGGTGTCTGTTTAGTTAATACAGGAGAGATGGTACATGTTCATGGTGTCTGTTTGGTTAATACAGGGGAGATGGTTCATGTTTATGATGTCTGTTTAGTTAATACAGGAGAGATGGTTCATGTTTATGGTGTCTGTTTAGTTAATAAAGGAGAGATGGTTCATGTTTATGGTGTCTGCTTGATTAATATAGGAGAGAAGGTTCATGTTTATGGTGTCTGCTTGGTTAATACAGGAGAGATGGTACATGTTCATGGTGTCTGTTTAGTTAATACAGGAGAGATGGTTCATGTTTATGATGTCTGTTTAGTTAATACAGGAGAGATGGTTCATGTTTATGATGTCTGTTTAGTTAATACAGGGGAGATGGTTCATGTTTATGTTGTCTATTTAGTTCATACATGAGAGATGGTTCATGTTTATGGTGTCTGCTTGGTTATTACAGGAGAGATGGTTCATGCTTATGTTGTCTATCTAGTTAATACAGGACAGATGGTTCATGTTTATAGTGTCTGTTTAGTTAATACAGGAGAGATGGTTCATGTTTATGGTGTCTGTTTAGTTAATACAGGAGAGATGGTTCATGTTTATGGTGTCTATTTAGTTCATACAGGAGAGATGGTTCATGATTATGGTGTCTGCTTGGTTATTACAGGAGAGATGGTTCATGTTTATGTTGTCTATTTAGTTAATACAGGAGTGATGGTTGATCTTTATAGTGTCTGTTTAGTTAATACAGGAGAGATGGTTCATGTTTATAGTGTCTGTTTAGTTCATACAGGAGAGATGGTTCATGTTTATAGTGTCTGTTTAGTTAATACAGGAGAGATGGTTCATGTTGATGGTGTCTGCTTGGTTAATACAGGAGACATGGTTCATGTTTATGGTGTCTGTTTAGTTAATACAGGAGAGATGGTTCATGTTTATGGTGTTTGTTTGGTTAATACAGGGGAGATGGTTCTTGTTTATAGTGTCTGTTTAGTTAATACAGGAGAGAAGGTTCATGTTTATGGTGTCTGCTTGGTTAATACAGGAGAGATGGTTCATGTTTATGGTGTCTGTTTAGTTAATACAGGAGAGATGGTTCATGTTTATGGTGTCTGTTTAGTTAATACAGGAGAGATGGTTCATTTTTATGGTGTCTGTTTAGTTAATACAGGAGAGATGGTTCATGTTTATGGTGTCTATTTAGTTAATACAGGAGAGATGGTTCATGTTTATGGTGTCTGTTTAGTTAATACAGGAGAGATGGTTCATGTTTATGATGTCTGTTTAGTTAATACAGGAGAGATGGTTCATGTTTATGGTGTCTGTTTAGTTAATACAGGAGAGATGGTTGATGTTTATCATGTCTGTTTAGTTAATACAGGAGAGATGGTTGATGTTTATGGTGTCTGCTTGATTAATACAGTAGAGATGGTTCATGTTTATGATGTCTGTTTAGTTAATACAGGAGAGATGGTTCATGTTTATGGTGTCTGTTTAATTAATACAGGAGAGATGGTTCATGTTTATGGTGTCTGTTTAGTTAATGCAGGAGAGATGGTTCATGTTTATGTTGTCTATTTGGTTAATACTGGAGAGATGGTTCATGTTTATGGTGTCTGTTTAGTTAATACAGGAGAGATGGTTGATGTTTATCATCTCTGTTTAGTTAATACAGGAGAGATGGTTCATGTTTATGATGTCTGTTTAGTT
This sequence comes from Limnoperna fortunei, assembly GCA_944474755.1. Taxonomy (NCBI): domain Eukaryota; kingdom Metazoa; phylum Mollusca; class Bivalvia; order Mytilida; family Modiolidae; genus Limnoperna; species Limnoperna fortunei. Next base: position 65,104,324 of record OX104122.1, on the reverse strand, counting down.
AATACAGGAGATCTAGAGATGGTACATGTTTATGGTGTCTGCTTGGTTATTACAGTAGAGATGGTTCATGTTTATGTTGTCTATTCAGTTAATACAGGAGAGATGGTTGATGTTTATCATGTCTGTTTAGTTAATACAGGAGAGATGGTTCATGTTTATGATGTCTGTTTAGTTAATATAGGAGAGGTGGTTCATGTTTATAGTGTCTTTTTAGTTAATACAGGAGAGATGGTTAATGTTTGTGGTGTCTGCTTCGTTAATACAGGAGAGATGGTTCATGTTTATGATGTCTGGTTAGTTAATACAGGAGAGATGGTTCATGTTTATGGTGTCTGCTTGGTTAATATAGGAGAGATGGTTCATGTTTATGGTGTCTGGTTGGTTAATACAGGAGACATGGTTCATGTTTATGGTGTCTGTTTAGTTAATTCAGGAGAGATGGTTCATGTTTATGGTGTCTGTTTGGTTAATACAGGGGAGATGGTTCATGTTTATGATGTCTGTTTAGTTAATACAGGAGTGATGGTTCATGTTTATGGTGTCTGTTTAGTTAATACAGGAGAGATGGTTCATGTTTATGGTGTCTGTTTAGTTAATACAGGAGAGATGGTTCATGTTTATGGTGTCTGCTTGGTTAATACAGGAGAGATGGTACATGTTCATGGTGTCTGTTTGGTTAATACAGGGGAGATGGTTCATGTTTATGATGTCTGTTTAGTTAATACAGGAGAGATGGTTCATGTTTATGGTGTCTGTTTAGTTAATACAGGAGAGATGGTTCATGTTTATGGTGTCTGCTTGATTAATACAGGAGAGAAGGTTCATGTTTATGGTGTCTGCTTGGTTAATACAGGAGAGATGGTACCTGTTCATGGTGTCTGTTTAGTTAATACAGGAGAGATGGTTCATGTTTATGATGTCTGTTTAGTTAATACAGGAGAGATGGTTCATGTTTATGATGTCTGTTTAGTTAATACAGGGGAGATGTTTCATGTTTATGTTGTCTATTTAGTTCATACAGGAGAGATGGTTCATGTTTATGGTGTCTGCTTGGTTATTACAAGAGAGATGGTTCATGTTTATGTTGTCTGTTTAGTTAATACAGGAGAGATGGTTCATGTTTATGGTGTCTGTTTAGTTAATACAGGAGAGATGGTTCATCTTTATGGTGTCTGTTTAGTTAATACAGGAGTGATGGTTCATGTTTATGATGTCTGTTTAGTTAATACAGGAGAGATGGTTCATGTTTATGGTGTCTGTTTAGTTAATACAGGACAGATGGTTCATGTTTATAGTGTCTGTTTAGTTAATACAGGAGAGATGGTTCATGTTTATGGTGTCTGTTTAGTTAATACAGGAGAGATGGTTCATGTTTATGGTGTCTATTTAGTTCATACAGGAGACATGGTTCATGATTATGGTGTCTGCTTGGTTATTACAGGAGAGATGGTTCATGTTTATGTTGTCTATTTAGTTAATACAGGAGTGATGGTTGATCTTTATAGTGTCTGTTTAGTTAATACAGGAGAGATGGTTCATGTTTATAGTGTCTGCTTAGTTAATACGGGAGAGATGGTTCATATTTATAGTGTCTGTTTAGTTAATACAGGAGAGATGGTTCATGTTGATGGTGTCTGCTTGGTTAATACAGGAGACATGGTTCATGTTTATGGTGTCTGTTTAGTTAATACAGGAGAGATGGTTCATGTTTATGGTGTTTGTTTGGTTAATACAGGGGAGATGGTTCTTGTTTATAGTGTCTGTTTAGTTAATAAAGGAGAGATGGTTCATGTTTATGGTGTCTGCCTGGTTAATACAGTAGAGATGGTTCATGTTTATAGTGTCTGTTTAGTTAATACAGGAGAGATGGTTCATTTTTATGGTGTCTGTTTAGTTAATACAGGAGAGATGGTTCATGTTTATGGTGTCTATTTAGTTAATACAGGAGAGATGGTTCATGTTTATGGTGTCTGTTTAGTTAATACAGGAGAGATGGTTCATGTTTATGATGTCTGTTTAGTTAATACAGGAGAGATGGTTCTTGTTTATGGTGTCTGTTTAGTTAATACAGGAGAGATGGTTGATGTTTATCATGTCTGTTTAGTTAATACAGGAGAGATGGTTGATGTTTATGATGTCTGGTTAGTTAATACAGGGGAGATGGTTCATGTTTATGGTCTCTGTTTAATTAATACAGGAGAGATGGTTCATGTTTATGGTGTCTGCTTAGTTAATACAGGAGAGATGGTTCATGTTTATGTTGTCTATTTGGTTAATACTGGAGAGATGGTTCATGTTTATGGTGTCTGTTTAGTTAATACAGGAGAGATGGTTGATGCTTATCATGTCTGTTTAGTTAATACAGGAGAGATGGTTCATGTTTATGATGTCTGTTTAGTTAATACAGGAGATCTAGAGATGGTACATGTTTATGGTGTCTGCTTGGTTATTACAGTAGAGATGGTTCATGTTTATGTTGTCTATTCAGTTAATACAGGAGAGATGGTTGATGTTTATCATGTCTGTTTAGTTAATACAGGAGAGATGGTTCATGTTTATGATGTCTTTTTAGTTAATATAGGAGAGGTGGTTCATGTTTATAGTGTCTTTTTAGTTAATACAGGAGAGATGGTTCATGTTTATGGTGTCTGCTTGGTTAATACAGGAGAGATGGTTCATGTTTATGATGTCTGGTTAGTTAATACAGGAGAGATGGTTCATGTTTATGGTGTCTGCTTGGTTAATATAGGAGAGATGGTTCATGTTTATGGTGTCTGCTTGGTTAATACAGGAGACATGGTTCATGTTTATGGTGTCTGTTTAGTTAATTCAGGAGAGATGGTTCATGTTTATGGTGTCTGTTTGGTTAATACAGGGGAGATGGTTCATGTTTATGATGTCTGTTTAGTTAATACAGGAGAGATGGTTCATGTTTATGGTGTCTGTTTAGTTAATACAGGAGAAATGGTTCATGTTTATGGTGTCTGTTTAGTTAATACAGGAGAGATGGTTCATGTTTATGGTGTCTGCTTGATTAATACAGGAGAGAAGGTTCATGTTTATGGTGTCTGCTTGGTTAATACAGGAGAGATGGTACCTGTTCATGGTGTCTGTTTAGTTAATACAGGAGAGATGGTTCATGTTTATGATGTCTGTTTAGTTAATACAGGAGAGATGGTTCATGTTTATGATGTCTGTTTAGTTAATACAGGGGAGATGGTTCATGTTTATGTTGTCTATTTAGTTCATACAGGAGAGATGGTTCATGTTTATGGTGTCTGCTTGGTTATTACAAGAGAGATGGTTCATGTTTATGTTGTCTGTTTAGTTAATACAGGAGAGATGGTTCATGTTTATGGTGTCTGTTTAGTTAATACAGGAGAGATGGTTCATGTTTATGGTGTCTGTTTAGTTAATACAGGAGTGATGGTTCATGTTTATGATGTCTGTTTAGTTAATACAGGAGAGATGGTTCATGTTTATGGTGTCTGTTTAGTTAATACAGGACAGATGGTTCATGTTTATAGTGTCTGTTTAGTTAATACAGGAGAGATGGTTCATGTTTATGGTGTCTGTTTAGTTAATACAGGAGAGATGGTTCATGTTTATGGTGTCTATTTAGTTCATACAGCAGACATGGTTCATGATTATGGTGTCTGCTTGGTTATTACAGGAGAGATGGTTCATGTTTATGTTGTCTATTTAGTTAATACAGGAGTGATGGTTGATCTTTATAGTGTCTGTTTAGTTAATACAGGAGAGATGGTTCATGTTTATAGTGTCTGTTTAGTTAATACAGGAGAGATGGTTCATGTTTATGGTGTCTGTTTAGTTAATACAGGAGAGATGGTTCATGTTGATGGTGTCTGCTTGGTTAATACAGGAGACATGGTTCATGTTTATGGTGTCTGTTTAGTTAATACAGGAGAGATGGTTCATGTTTATGGTGTTTGTTTGGTTAATACAGGGGAGATGGTTCTTGTTTATAGTGTCTGTTTAGTTAATAAAGGAGAGATGGTTCATGTTTATGGTGTCTGCCTGGTTAATACAGTAGAGATGGTTCATGTTTATAGTGTCTGTTTAGTTAATACAGGAGAGATGGTTCATGTTTATGGTGTTTGTTTGGTTAATACAGGGGAGATGGTTCTTGTTTATAGTGTCTGTTTAGTTAATAAAGGAGAGATGGTTCATGTTTATGGTGTCTGCCTGGTTAATACAGTAGAGATGGTTCATGTTTATAGTGTCTGTTTAGTTAATACAGGAGAGATGGTTCATGTTTATGGTGTCTGTTTAGTTAATACAGGAGAGATGGTTCATTTTTATGGTGTCTGTTTAGTTAATACAGGAGAGATGGTTCATGTTTATGGTGTCTATTTAGTTAATACAGGAGAGATGGTTCATGTTTATGGTGTCTGTTTAGTTAATACAGGAGAGATGGTTCATGTTTATGATGTCTGTTTAGTTAATACAGGAGAGATGGTTCATGTTTATGGTGTCTGTTTAGTTAATACAGGAGAGATGGTTGATGTTTATCATGTCTGTTTAGTTAATACAGGAGAGATGGTTGATGTTTATGATGTCTGGTTAGTTAATACAGGGGAGATGGTTCATGTTTATGGTCTCTGTTTAATTAATACAGGAGAGATGGTTCATGTTTATGGTGTCTGTTTAGTTAATACAGGAGAGATGGTTCATGTTTATGTTGTCTATTTGGTTAATACTGGAGAGATGGTTCATGTTTATGGTGTCTGTTTAGTTAATACAGGAGAGATGGTTGATGCTTATCATGTCTGTTTAGTTAATACAGGAGAGATGGTTCATGTTTATGATGTCTGTTTAGTTAATACAGGAGATCTAGAGATGGTACATGTTTATGGTGTCTGCTTGGTTATTACAGTAGAGATGGTTCATGTTTATGATGTCTGTTTAGTTAATACAGGAGAGATGGTTCATGTTTATGGTGTCTGTTTAGTTAATACAGGAGAGATGGTTCATGTTTATGATGTCTGTTTAGTTAATATAGGAGAGGTGGTTCATGTTAATAGTGTCTTTTTAGTTAATACAGGAGAGATGGTTCATGTTTATGGTGTCTGCTTGGTTAATACAGGAGAGATGGTTCATGTTTATGATGTCTGGTTAGTTAATACAGGAGAGATGGTTCATGTTTATGGTGTCTGCTTGGTTAATATAGGAGAGATGGTTCATGTTTATGGTGTCTGCTTGGTTAATACAGGAGACATGGTTCATGTTAATGGTGTCTGTTTAGTTAATTCAGGAGAGATGGTTCATGTTTATGGTGTCTGTTTGGTTAATACAGGGGAGATGGTTCATGTTTATGATGTCTGTTTAGTTAATACAGGAGAGATGGTTCATGTTTATGGTGTCTGTTTAGTTAATACAGGAGAGATGGTTCATGTTTATGGTGTCTGTTTAGTTAATACAGGAGAGATGGTTCATGTTTATGGTGTCTGCTTGGTTAATACAGGAGAGAAGGTTCATGTTTATGGTGTCTGCTTGGTTAATACAGGAGAGATGGTACATGTTCATGGTGTCTGTTTAGTTAATACAGGAGAGATGGTTCATGTTTATGATGTCTGTTTATTTAATACAGGAGAGATGGTTAATGTTTATGGTGTCTATTTAGTTCATACAGGAGAGATGGTTCATGCTTATGGTGTCTTCTTGGTTATTACAGGAGAGATGGTTCATGTTTATGGTGTCTGCTTGGTTAATACAAGAGAGAAGGTTCATGTTTATGGTGTCTGCTTGGTTAATACAGGAGAGATGGTACATGTTCATGGTGTCTGTTTAGTTAATACAGGAGAGATGGTTCATGTTTATGATGTCTGTTTAGTTAATACAGGAGAGATGGTTCATATTTATAGTGTCTGTTTAGTTAATACAGGAGAGATGGTTCATGTTTATTGTGTCTGTTTAGTTAATACAGGAGAGATGGTTCATGTTTATGGTGTCTATTTAGTTCATACAGGAGAGATGGTTCATGTTTATGGTGTCTGCTTGGTTATTACAGGAGAGATGGTTCATGTTTATGTTGTCTACTTAGTAAATACAGGAGTGATGGTTGATCTTTATAGTGTCTGTTTAGTTAATACAGGAGTGATGGTTCATGTTTATAGTGTCTGTTTAGTTAATACGGGAGAGATGGTTCATATTTATAGTGTCTGTTTAGTTAATACAGTAGAGATGGTTCATGTTTATAGTGTCCGTTTAGTTAATACAGGAGAGATGGTTCATGTTTATGGTGTCTGCTTGGTTATTACAAGAGAGATTGTTCATGTTTATAGTGTTTGTTTAGTTAATACAGGAGAGATGGTTCATGTTTATGGTGTCTGCCTGGTTAATACAGTAGAGATGGTTCATGTTTATAGTGTCTGTTTAGATAATACAGGAGAGATGGTTCATTTTTATGGTGTCTGTTTAGTTAATACAGGAGAGATGGTTCATGTTTATGGTGTCTATTTGGTTAATACAGGAGAGATGGTTCATGTTTATGGTGTCTGTTTAGTTAATACAGGAGAGATGGTTCATGTTTATGGTGTCTGCTTGGTTAATACAGGAGAGAAGGTTCATGTTTATGGTGTCTGCTTGGTTAATACAGGAGAGATGGTTCATGTTTATGGTGTCTGTTTAGTTAATACAGGAGTGATGGTTCATGTTTACGATGTCTGTTTAGTTAATACAGGAGAGATGGTTCATGTTTATGGTGTCTATTTTGTTCATACAGGAGAGATGGTTCATGTTTATGTTGTCTATTTAGGTAATACAGGAGAGATGGTTCATGTTGATAGTGTCTGTTTAGTTAATACACGAGAGATGGTTCATGTTTATGGTGTCTACTTTGTTAATGCAGTAGAGATGGTTCATGTTTATGTTGTCTATTTAGTTAATACAGGAGAGATGGTTCATGTTTATAGTGTCTGTTTAGATGATACAGCAGAGATAGTTCATTTTTATGGTGTCTGTTTAGTTAATACAGTAGAGATGGTTCATGCTTATGGTGTCTATTTAGTTAGTACAGGAGAGATGGTTCATGTTTATGGTGTCTGTTTAGTTAATACAGGAGAGATGGTTCATGTTTATGATGTCTGTTTAGTTAATACAGGAGAGATGGTTCATGTTTATAGTGTCTGTTTAGTTAATACAGGAGAGATGGTTCATGTTTATAGTGTCTGTTTAGTTAATACAGGAGAGATGGTTCATGTTTATGGTGTCTGCTTAGTTATTACAAGAGAGATGGTTCATGTTTATAGTGTCTGTTTAGTTAATACAGGAGAGATGGTACATGTTCATGGTGTCTGTTTAGTTAATACAGGAGAGATGGTTCATGTTTATGATGTCTGTTTAGTTAATACAGGAGAGATGGTTCATATTTATAGTGTCTGTTTAGTTAATACAGGAGAGATGGTTCATGTTTATTGTGTCTGTTTAGTTAATACAGGAGAGATGGTTCATGTTTATGGTGTCTGCTTGGTTATTACAGGAGAGATGGTTCATGTTTATGTTGTCTACTTAGTAAATACAGGAGTGATGGTTGATCTTTATAGTGTCTGTTTAGTTAATACAGGAGTGATGGTTCATGTTTATAGTGTCTGTTTAGTTAATACAGTAGAGATGGTTCATGTTTATAGTGTCTGTTTAGTTAATACAGGAGAGATGGTTCATGTTTATGGTGTCTGCTTGGTTATTACAAGAGAGATTGTTCATGTTTATAGTGTCTGTTTAGTTAATACAGGAGAGATGGTTCATGTTTATGGTGTCTGCCTGGTTAATACAGTAGAGATGGTTCATGTTTATAGTGTCTGTTTAGATAATACAGGAGAGATGGTTCATTTTTATGGTGTCTGTTTAGTTAATACAGGAGAGATGGTTCATGTTTATGGTGTCTATTTGGTTAATACAGGAGAGATGGTTCATGTTTATGGTGTCTGTTTCGTTAATACAGGAGAGATGGTTCATGTTTATAGTGTCTGTTTAGTTAATACAGGAGAGATGGTTCATGTTTATGGTGTCTGCCTGGTTAATACAGTAGAGATGGTTCATGTTTATAGTGTCTGTTTAGATAATACAGGAGAGATGGTTCATTTTTATGGTGTCTGTTTAGTTAATACAGGAGAGATGGTTCATGTTTATGGTGTCTATTTGGTTAATACAGGAGAGATGGTTCATGTTTATGGTGTCCGTTTAGTTAATACAGGAGAGATGGTTCATGTTTATGGTGTCTGCTTGGTTATTACAGGAGAGAAGGTTCATGTTTATGGTGTCTGTTTAGTTAATACAGGAGAGATGGTTCATGTTTATGGTGTCTACTTAGTAAATACAGGAGTGATGGTTGATCTTTATAGTGTCTGTTTAGTTAATACAGGAGTGATGGTTCATGTTTATAGTGTCTGTTTAGTTAATACAGGAGAGATGGTTCATGTTTATGGTGTCTGTTTAGTTAATACAGGAGAGATGGTTCATGTTTATGGTGTCTGCTTGGTTATTACAAGAGAGATTGTTCATGTTTATAGTGTCTGTTTAGTTAATACAGGAGAGATGGTTCATGTTTATGGTGTCTGCCTGGTTAATACAGTAGAGATGGTTCATGTTTATAGTGTCTGTTTAGATGATACAGCAGAGATAGTTCATTTTTATGGTGTCTGTTTAGTTAATACAGGAGAGAGGGTTCATGTTTATGGTGTCTATTTAGTTAGTACAGGAGAGATGGTTCATGTTTATGGTGTCTGTTTAGTTAATACAGGAGAGATGGTTCATGTTTATGATGTCTGTTTAGTTAATACAGGAGAGATGGTTCATGTTTATAGTGTCTGTTTAGTTAATACAGGAGAGATGGTTCATGTTTATAGTGTCTGTTTAGTTAATACAGGAGAGATGGTTCATGTTTATGGTGTCTGCTTAGTTATTACAAGAGAGATGGTTCATGTTTATGGTGTCTGTTTAGTTAATACAGGAGAGATGGTTCATGTTTATGGTGTCTGTTTAGTTAATACAGGAGAGATGGTTCATGTTTATGGTGTCTGCTTAGTTATTACAAGAGAGATGGTTCATGTTTATAGTGTCTGTTTAGTTAATACAGGAGAGATGGTTCATGTTTATAGTGTCTGTTTAGTTAATACAGGAGAGATGGTTCATGTTTATAGTGTCTGTTTAGTTAATACAGGAGAGATGGTTCATGTTTATGGTGTCTGCCTGGTTAATACAGTAGAGAAGGTTCATGTTTATAGTGTCTGTTTAGATAATACAGGAGAGATGGTTCATTATTATGGTGTCTGTTTAGTTAATACAGGAGAGATGGTTTATGTTGATGGTGTCTATTTAGTTAATACAGGAGAGATGGTTCATGTTTATGGTGTCTGGTTAGTTAAAACAGGAGAGATGGTTCATGTTTATGGTGTCTGTTTAATTAATACAGGAGAGATGGTTCATGTTTATGGTGTCTGTTTAGTTAATGCAGGAGAGATGGTTCATGTTTATGTTGTCTATTTGGTTAATACTGGAGAGATGGTTCATGTTTATGGTGTCTGTTTAGTTAATACAGGAGAGATGGTTGATGTTTATCATCTCTGTTTAGTTAATACAGGAGAGATGGTTCATGTTTATGATGTCTGTTTAGTTAATACAGGAGATCTACAGATGGTACATGTTTATGGTGTCTGCTTGGTTATTACAGTAGAGATGGTTCATGTTTATGTTGTCTATTCAGTTAATACAGGAGAGATGGTTCATGTTTATGGTGTCTGTTTAGTTAATACAGGAGAGATGGTTCATGTTTATGATGTCTGTTTAGTTAATATAGGAGAGGTGGTTCATGTTTATAGTGTCTTTTTAGTTAATACAGGAGAGATGGTTAATGTTTATGTTGTCTGCTTAGTTAATACAGGAGAGATGGTTCATGTTTATGATGTCTGGTTAGTTAATACAGGAGAGATGGTTCATGTTTATGGTGTCTTCTTGCTTAATATAGGAGAGATGGTTCATGTTTATGGTGTCTGGTTGGTTAATACAGGAGACATGGTTCATGTTTATGGTGTCTGTTTGGTTAATACAGGGGAGATAATTCATGTTTATGATGTCTGTTTAGTTAATACAGGAGAGATGGTTCATGTTTATGGTGTCTGTTTAGTTAATACAGGAGAGATGGTTCATGTTTATGGTGTCTGTTTAGTTAATACAGGAGAGATGGTTCATGTTTATGGTGTCTGCTTGGTTAATACAGGAGAGATGGTACATGTTCATGGTGTCTGTTTGGTTAATACAGGGGAGATGGTTCATGTTTATGATGTCTGTTTAGTTAATACAGGAGAGATGGTTCATGTTTATGGTGTCTGTTTAGTTAATACAGGAGAGATGGTTCATGTTTATGCTGTCTGCTTGATTAATACAGGAGAGAAGGTTCATGTTTATGGTGTATGCTTGGTTAATACAGGAGAGATGGTACCTGTTCATGGTGTCTGTTTAGTTAATACAGGAGAGATGGTTCATGTTTATGATGTCTGTTTAGTTAATACAGGAGAGATGGTTCATGTTTATGATGTCTGTTTAGTTAATACAGGGGAGATGGTTCATGTTTATGTTGTCTATTTAGTTCATACAGGAGAGATGGTTCATGTTTATGGTGTCTGCTTGGTTAATACAGGAGAGATGGTTCATGTTTATGTTGTCTGTTTAGTTAATACAGGAGAGATGGTTCATGTTTATGGTGTCTGTTTAGTTAATACAGGAGAGATGGTTCATGTTTATAGTGTCTGTTTAGATAATACAGGAGAGATGGTTCATTATTATGGTGTCTGTTTAGTTAATACAGGAGAGATGGTTTATGTTTATGGTGTCTATTTAGTTAATACAGGAGAGATGGTTCATGTTTATGGTGTCTGGTTAGTTAAAACAGGAGAGATGGTTCATGTTTATGGTGTCTGTTTAATTAATACAGGAGAGATGGTTCATGTTTATGGTGTCTGTTTAGTTAATGCAGGAGAGATGGTTCATGTTTATGTTGTCTATTTGGTTAATACTGGAGATATGGTTCATGTTTATGATGTCTGTTTAGTTAATACAGGAGAGATGGTTGATGTTTATCATCTCTGTTTAGTTAATACAGGAGAGATGGTTCATGTTTATGATGTCTGTTTAGTTAATACAGGAGATCTACAGATGGTACATGTTTATGGTGTCTGCTTGGTTATTACAGTAGAGATGGTTCATGTTTATGTTGTCTATTCAGTTAATACAGGAGAGATGGTTGATGGTTATCATGTCTGTTTAGTTAATACAGGAGAGATGGTTCATGTTTATGATGTCTGTTTAGTTAATATAGGAGAGGTGGTTCATGTTTATAGTGTCTTTTTAGTTAATACAGGAGAGATGGTTAATGTTTGTGGTGTCTGCTTGGTTAATACAGGAGAGATGGTTCAGGTTTATGATGTCTGGTTAGTTAATACAGGAGAGATGGTTCATGTTTATGGTGTCTGCTTGGTTAATATAGCAGAGATGGTTCATGTTTATGGTGTCTGGTTGGTAAATACAGGAGACATGGTTCATGTTTATGGTGTCTGTTTAGTTAATACAGGAGAGATGGTTCATGTTTATGGTGTCTGTTTGGTTAATACAGGGGAGATGGTTCATGTTTATGATGTCTGTTTAGTTAATACAGGAGAGATGGTTCATGTTTATGGTGTCTGTTTAGTTAATACAGGAGAGATGGTTCATGTTTATGGTGTCTGTTTAGTTAATACAGGAGAGATGGTTCATGTTTATGGTGTCTGCTTGGTTAATACAGGAGAGATGGTACATGTTCATGGTGTCTGTTTGGTTAATACAGGGGAGATGGTTCATGTTTATGATGTCTGTTTAGTTAATACAGGAGAGATGGTTCATGTTTATGGTGTCTGTTTAGTTAATACAGGAGAGATGGTTCATGTTTATGGTGTCTGCTTGATTAATACAGGAGAGAAGGTTCATGTTTATGGTGTATGCTTGGTTAATACAGGAGAGATGGTACCTGTTCATGGTGTCTGTTTAGTTAATACAGGAGAGATGGTTCATGTTTATGATGTCTGTTTAGTAAATACAGGAGAGATGGTTCATGTTTATGATGTCTGTTTAGTTAATACAGGGGAGATGGTTCATGTTTATGTTGTCTATTTAGTTCATACAGGAGAGATGGTTCATGTTTATGGTGTCTGCTTGGTTATTACAGGAGAGATGGTTCATGTTTATGTTGTCTGTTTAGTTAATACAGGAGAGATGGTTCATGTTTATGGTGTCTGTTTAGTTAATACAGGAGAGATGGTTCATGTTTATGGTGTCTGTTTAGTTAATACAGGAGTGATGGTTCATGTTTATGATGTCTGTTTAGTTAATACAGGAGAGATGGTTCATGTTTATGGTGTCTGTTTAGTTAATACATGACAGATGGTTCATGTTTATAGTGTCTGTTTAGTTAATACAGGAGAGATGGTTCATGTTTATGGTGTCTGTTTAGTTAATACAGGAGGGATGGTTCATGTTTATGGTGTCTATTTAGTTCATACAGGAGACATGGTTCATGATTATGGTGTCTGCTTGGTTAATACAGGAGGGATGGTTCATGTTTATGTTGTCTATTTAGTTAATACAGGAGTGATGGTTGATCTTTATAGTGTCTGTTTAGTTAATACAGGAGAGATGGTTCATGTTTATAGTGTCTGTTTAGTTAATACGGGAGAGATGGTTCATATTTATAGTGTCTGTTTAGTTAATACAGGAGAGATGGTTCATGTTTATGGTGTCTGTTTAGTTAATACAGGAGACATGGTTCATGTTTATGGTGTCTGTTTAGTTAATACAGGAGAGATGGTTCATGTTTATGGTGTTTGTTTGGTTAATACAGGGGAGATGGTTCTTGTTTATAGTGTCTGTTTAGTTAATAAAGGAGAGATGGTTCATGTTTATGGTGTCTGCCTGGTTAATACAGTAGAGATGGTTCATGTTTATAGTGTCTGTTTAGTTAATACAGGAGAGATGGTTCATTTTTATGGTGTCTGTTTAGTTAATACAGGAGAGATGGTTCATGTTTATGGTGTCTATTTAGTTCATACAGGAGAGATGGTTCATGTTTAAGGTGTCTGTTTAGTTAATACAGGAGAGATGGTTCATGTTTATGGTGTCTGTTTAGTTAATACAGGAGAGATGGTTGATGTTTATGATGTCTGTTTAGTTAATACAGGAGAGATGGTTCATGTTTATGGTGTCTGTTTAGTTAATACAGGAGAGATGGTTGATGTTTATCATGTCTGTTTAGTTAATACAGGAGAGATGGTTGATGTTTATGATGTCTGTTTAGTTAATACAGGAGAGATGGTTCATGTTTATGATGTCTGTTTAGTTAATACAGGAGAGATGGTTCATGTTTATGGTGTCTGTTTAGTTAATACAGGAGAGATGGTTGATGTTTATCATGTCTGTTTAGTTAATACAGGAGAGATGGTTGATGTTTATGATGTCTGGTTAGTTAATACAGGGGAGATGGTTCATGTTTATGGTGTCTGTTTAGTTAATACAGGAGAGATGGTTCATGTTTATGATGTCTGTTTAGTTAATACAGGAGAGATGGTTCATGTTTATGGTGTCTGTTTAGTTAATACAGGAGAGATGGTTCATGTTTATGGTGTCTGTTTAGTTAATACAGGAGAGATGGTTCATGTTTATGGTGTCTGTTTAGTTAATACAGGAGAGATGGTTGATGTTTATCATGTCTGTTTAGTTAATACAGGAGAGATGGTTGATGTTTATGATGTCTGGTTAGTTAATACAGGGGAGATGGTTCATGTTTATGGTCTCTGTTTTATTAATACAGGAGAGATGGTTCATGTTTATGGTGTCTGTTTAGTTAATACAGGAGAGATGGTTCATGTTTATGTTGTCTATTTGGTTAATACTGGAGAGATGGTTCATGTTTATGGTGTCTGTTTAGTTAATACAGGAGAGATGGTTGATGTTTATCATGTCTGTTTAGTTAATACAGGAGAGATGGTTCATGTTTATGATGTCTGTTTAGTTAATACAGGAGATCTAGAGATGGTACATGTTTATGGTGTCTGCTTGGTTATTACAGTAGAGATGGTTCATGTTTATGGTGTCTGCTTGGTTAATATAGGAGAGATGGTTCATGTTTATGGTGTCTGCTTGGTTAATACAGGAGAGATGGTTCATGTTTATGGTGTCTGTTTAGTTAATACAGGAGAGATGGTTCATGTTTATGGTGTCTGTTTGGTTATTACAGGGGAGATGGTTCATGTTTATGATGTCTGTTTAGTTAATACAGGAGAGATGGTTCATGTTTATGGTGTCTGTTTAGTTAATACAGGAGAGATGGTTCATGTTTATGGTGTCTGTTTAGTTAATACAGGAGAGATGGTTCATGTTTATGGTGTCTGCTTGGTTAATACAGGAGAGAAGGTTCATGTTTATGGTGTCTGCTTGGTTAATACAGGAGAGATGGTACATGTTCATGGTGTCTGTTTAGTTAATACAGGAGAGATGGTTCATGTTTATGGTGTCTGTTTAGTTAATACAGGAGAGATGGTTCATGTTTATGGTGTCTATTTAGTTCATACAGGAGAGATGGTTCATGCTTATGGTGTCTTCTTGGTTATTACAGGAGAGATGGTTCATGTTTATGGTGTCTGCTTGGTTAATACAGGAGAGAAGGTTCATGTTTATGGTGTCTGCTTGGTTAATACAGGAGAAATGGTACATGTTCATGGTGTCTGTTTAGTTAATACAGGAGAGATGGTTCATGTTTATGATGTCTGTTTAGTTAATACAGGAGAGATGGTTCATATTTATAGTGTCTGTTTAGTTAATACAGGAGAGATGGTTCATGTTTATTGTGTCTGTTTAGTTAATACAGGAGAGATGGTTCATGTTTATGGTGTCTGTTTAGTTCATACAGGAGAGATGGTTCATGTTTATGGTGTCTGCTTGGTTATTACACGAGAGATGGTTCATGTTTATGTTGTCTACTTAATAAATACAGGAGTGATGGTTGATCTTTATAGTGTCTGTTTAGTTAATACAGGAGAGATGGTTCATGTTTATAGTGTCTGTTTAGTTAATACGGGAGAGATGGTTCATATTTATAGTGTCTGTTTAGTTAATACAGTAGAGATGGTTCATGTTTATAGTGTCTGTTTAGTTAATACAGGAGAGATGGTTCATGTTTATGGTGTCTGCTTGGTTATTACAAGAGAGATTGTTCATGTTTATAGTGTCTGTTTAGTTAATACAGGAGAGATGGTTCATGTTTATGGTGTCTGCCTGGATAATACAGTAGAGATGGTTCATGTTTATAGTGTCTGTTTAGATAATACAGGAGAGATGGTTCATTTTTATGGTGTCTGTTTAGTTAATACAGGAGAGATGGTTCATGTTTATGGTGTCTGTTTAGTTAATACAGGAGAGATGGTTCATGTTTATGGTGTCTGTTTGGTTAATACAGGAGAGATGGTTCATGTTTATGGTGTCTGCTTGGTTAATACAGGAGAGAAGGTTCATGTTTATGGTGTCTGCTTGGTTAATACAGGAGAGATGGTTCATGTTTATGGTGTCTGTTTAGTTAATACAGGAGTGATGGTTCATGTTTATGATGTCTGTTTAGTTAATACAGGAGAGATGGTTCATGTTTATGGTGTCTATTTAGTTCATACAGGAGAGATGGTTCATGTTTATGTTATCTATTTAGGTAATACAGGAGAGATGGTTCATGTTGATAGTGTCTGTTTAGTTAATACACGAGAGATGGTTCATGTTTATGGTGTCTGCTTTGTTAATGCAGTGGAGATGGTTCATGTTTATGTTGTCTATTTAGTTAATACAGGAGAGATGGTTCATGTTTATAGTGTCTGTTTAGATGATACAGCAGAGATAGTTCATTTTTATGGTGTCTGTTTAGTTAATACAGGAGAGATGGTTCATGTTTATGGTGTCTGTTTAGTTAGTACAGGAGAGATGGTTCATGTTTATGGTGTCTGTTTAGTTAATACAGGAGAGATGGTTCATGTTTATGATGTCTGTTTAGTTAATACAGGAGAGATGGTTCATGTTTATGGTGTCTGTTTAGTTAATACAGGAGAGATGGTTCATGTTTATAGTGTCTGTTTAGTTAATACAGGAGAGATGGTTCATGTTTATGGTGTCTGCTTTGTTATTACAAGAGAGATGGTTCATGTTTATAGTGTCTGTTTAGTTAATACAGGAGAGATGGTTCATGTTTATAGTGTCTGTTTAGTTAATACAGGAGAGATGGTTCATGTTTATGGTGTCTGCCTAGTTATTACAAGAGAGATGGTTCATGTTTATAGTGTCTGTTTAGTTAATACAGGAGAGATGGTTCATGTTTATAGTGTCTGTTTAGTTAATACAGGAGAGATGGTTCATGTTTATGGTGTCTGCTTAGTTATTACAAAAGAGATGGTTCATGTTTATAGTGTCTGTTTAGTTAATACAGGAGAGATGGTTCATGTTTATGGTGTCTGCCTGGTTAATACAGTAGAGATGGTTCATGTTTATAGTGTCTGTTTAGATAATACAGGAGAGATGGTTCATTATTATGGTGTCTGTTTAGTTAATACAGGAGAGATGGTTTATGTTTATGGTGTCTGTTTAGTTAATACAGGAGAGATGGTTCATGTTTATGGTGTCTGGTTAGTTAAAACAGGAGAGATGGTTCATGTTTATTGCATCTGTTTAGTTAATACAGGAGAGATGGTTCATGTTTATGGTGTCTGTTTTGTTAATACAGGAGAGATGGTTCATGCTTATGGTGTCTGCTTGGTTAATACAGGAGAGAAGGTTCATGTTTATGGTGTCTGCTTGGTTAATACAGGAGAGATGGTTCATGTTTATGGTGTCTGTTTAGTTAATACAGGAGTGATGGTTCATGTTTATGGTGTCTGTTTAGTTAATACAGGAGAGATAGTTCATGTTTATGGTGTCTATTTAGTTCATACAGGAGAGATGGTTCATGTTTATGTTGTCTATTTAGGTAAAACAGGAGAGATGGTTCATGTTTATAATGTCTGTTTAGTTAATACAGGAGAGATGGTTCATGTTTATGGTGTCTGTTTAGTAAATTCAGGAGAGATGGTTCATGTTTATGTTGTCTATTTAGTTAATACAGGAGAGATGGTTCATGTTTATAGTGTCTGTTTAGATGATACAGCAGAGATAGTTCATTTTTATGGTGTCTGTTTAGTTAATACAGAAGAGATGGTTCATGTTTATGGTGTCTGTTTTGTTAGTACAGGAGAGATGGTTCATATTTATGGTGTCTGTTTAGTTAATGCAGGAGAGATGGTTCATGTTTATGATGTCTGTTTAGTTAATACAGGAGAGATGGTTCATGTTTATGGTGTCTGTTTAGTTAATACAGGAGAGTTGGTTCATGTTTATGGTGTCTGTTTAGTTAATACAGGAGAGATGGTTCATGTTTATGGTGTCTGCTTGGTTAATACAGGAGAGATGGTTCATGTTTAGGGTGTCTGTTTAGTTAATACAGGAGAGATGGTTGATGTTTATCATGTCTGTTTAGTTAATACAGGAGAGATGGTTCATGTTGATGGTGTCTGTTTAGTTAATACAGGAGAGATGGTTCATGTTTATGGTGTCTGTTTAGTTAATACAGGAGAGATGGTTGACGTTTATCATGTCTGTTTAGTTAATACAGGAGAGATGGTTCATTTTTATGGTGTCTGCTTGATTAATACAGGAGAGATGGTTCATGTTTATGGTGTCTGTTTAGTTAATACAGGAGAGATGGTTCATGTTTATGGTGTCTGTTTAGTTAATACAGGAGAGATGGTTCATGTTGATGGTGTCTGTTTAGTTAATACAGGAGAGATGGTTCATGTTTATGTTGTCTATTTGGTTAATACAGGAGAGATGGTTCATGTTTATGGTGTCTGTTTAGTTAATACAGGAGAGATGGTTCATGTTTATGGTGTCTGTTTAGTTAATACAGGAAAGATGGTTCATTTTTATGATGTCTGTTTAGTTAATACAGTAGATCTAGAGATGGTTCATGTTTATGGTGTCTATTTAGTTCATACATGAGAGATGGTTCATGTTTATGGTGTCTGCTTGGTTATTACAGGAGAGATGGTTCATGTTTATGTTGTCTATTCAGTTAATACAGGAGAGATGGTTGATGTTTATCATGTCTGTTGAGTTAAAACAGGAGAGATGGTTCATGTTTATGATGTCTGTTTAGTTAATATAGGAGAGGTGGTTCATGTTTATAGTGTCTGTTTAGTTAATACAGGAGAGATGGTTCATGTTTATGGTGTCTGCTTTGTTAATACAGGAGAGATGGTTCATGTTTATGATGTCTGTTTAGTTAATACAGGAGAGATGGTTCATGTTTATGGTGTCTGCTTGGTTAATATAGGAGAGATGGTTCATGTTTATGGTGTCTGCTTGGTTAATACAGGAGAGATGGTTCATGTTTATGGTGTCTGTTTAGTTAATACAGGAGAGATGGTTCATGTTTATGGTGTCTGTTTAGTTAATACAGGAGAGATGGTTCATGTTTATGGTGTCTGTTTAGTTAATACAGG
Organism: Limnoperna fortunei; assembly: GCA_944474755.1. NCBI lineage: Eukaryota > Metazoa > Mollusca > Bivalvia > Mytilida > Modiolidae > Limnoperna > Limnoperna fortunei. Next base: position 65,085,710 of record OX104122.1, on the reverse strand, counting down.
AGAGATGGTTCATGTTTATGGTGTCTGCTTGGTTAATACAGGAGAGAAGGTTCATGTTTATGGTGTCTGCTTGGTTAATACAGGAGAGATGGCTCATGTTTATGGTGTCTGTTTAGGTAATACAGGTGAGATGGTTCATGTTTATGATGTCTGTTTAGTTAATACAGGAGAGATGGTTCATGTTTATGGTGTCTATTTAGTTAATACAGGAGTGATGGTTGATGTTTATAGTGTCTGTTTAGTTAATACAGGAGAGATGGTTATATTTATAGTGTCTGTTTAGTTAATACGGGAGAGATGGTTCATGTTTATAGTGTCTGTTTAGTTAATACAGGAGAGATGGTTCATGTTTATGGTTTCTGCTAGGTTATTACAAGAGAGATGGTTCATGTTTATAGTGTCTGTTTAGTTAATGCAGTAGAGATGGTTCATGTTTATGTTGTCTATTTAGTTAATACAGGAGAGATGGTTCATGTTTATAGTGTCTGTTTAGTTAATACAGGAGAGATGGTTCATGTTGATGGTGTCTGTTTAGTTAATACAGGAGAGATGGTTCATGTTTATGTTCTCTATTTGGTTAATACAGGAGAGATGGTTCATGTTCATGGTGTCTGTTTAGTTAATACAGGAGAGATGGTTCATGTTTATGTTGTCTATTTGGTTAATACAGGAGAGATGGCTCATGTTTATGGTGTCTGTTTAGTTAATACAGGAGAGATGGTTCATTTTTATGATGTCTGTTTAGTTAATACAGGAGATCTAGAGATGGTTCATGTTTATGGTGTCTATTTAGTTCATACATGAGAGATGGTTCATGTTTATGGTGTCTATTCAGTTAATACAGGAGAGATGGTTCATGTTTATGTTGTCTATTCAGTTAATACAGGAGAGATGGTTGATGTTTATCATGTCTGTTGAGTTAAAACAGGAGAGATGGTTCATGTTTATGATGTCTGTTTAGTTAATATAGGAGAGATGGTTCATGTTTATAGTGTCTGTTTAGTTAATACAGGAGAGATGGTTCATGTTTTTGGTGTCTGCTTGGTTAATACAGGAGAGATGGTTCATGTTTATGATGTCTGTTTAGTTAATACAGGAGAGATGGTTCATGTTTATGGTGTCTGCTTGGTTAATATAGGAGAGATGGTTCATGTTTATGGTGTCTGCTTGGTTAATACAGGAGAGATGGTTCATGTTTATGGTGTCTGTTTAGTTAATACAGGAGAGATGGTTCATGTTTATGGTGTCTGTTTAGTTAATACAGGAGAGATGGTTCATGTTTATGGTGTCTGTTTAGTTAATACAAGAGAGATGGTTCATGTTTATGGTGTCTGCTTGGTTAATACAGTAGAGAAGGTTCATGTTTATGGTGTCTGCTTGCTTAATACAGGAGAGAAGGTTCATGTTTATGGTGTCTGTTTAGTTAATACAGGTGAGATGGTTCATGTTTATGATGTCTGTTTAGTTAATACAGGAGAGATGGTTCATGTTTATGGTGTCTATTTAGTTAATACAGGAGTGATGGTTGATGTTTATAGTGTCTGTTTAGTTAATACAGGAGAGATGGTTCATATTTATAGTGTCTGTTTAGTTAATACGGGAGAGATGGTTCATGTTTATAGTGTCTGTTTAGTTAATACAGGAGAGATGGTTCATGTTTATGGTGTCTGCTTGGTTATTACAAGAGAGATGGTTCATGTTTATAGTGTCTGTTTAGTTAATGCAGTAGAGATGGTTCATGTTTATGTTGTCTATTTAGTTAATACAGGAGAGATGGTTCATGTTTATAGTGTCGGTTTAGATAATACAGGAGCGATGGTTCATGTTTATGGTGTCTGTTTAGTTAATACAGGAGAGATGGTTCATGTTTATGCTGTCTATTTAGTTAATACAGGAGAGATGGTTCATGTTTATGGTGTCTGTTTAGTTAATACAGGAGAGATGGTTCATGTTTGTGATGTCTGTTTAGTTAATACAGGAGAGATGGTTCATGTTTATGGTGTCTGTTTAGTTAATACAGGAGAGATGGTTCATGTTTATGGTGTCTGTTTAGTTAATACAGGAGAGATGGTTCATGTTTATGGTGTCTGCTTGGTTAATACAGGAGAGAAGGTTCATGTTTATGGTGTCTGCTTGGTTAATACAGGAGAGATGGTTCATGTTTATGATATCTGTTTAGTTAATATAGGAGAGGTGGTTCATGTTTATAGTGTCTTTTTAGTTAATACAGGAGAGATGGTTCATGTTTATGGTGTCTGCTTGGTTAATACATAAGAGATGGTTCATGTTTATGATGTCTGGTTAGTTAATACAGGAGAGATGGTTCATGTTTATGGTGTCTGTTTAGTTAATACAGGAGAGATGGTTCATGTTTATGGTGTCTGTTTAGTTAATACAGGAGAGATGGTTTATGTTTATGGTGTCTGCTTGGTTAATACAGGAGAGAAGGTTCATGTTTATGGTGTCTGCTTGGTTAATACAGGAGAGATGGTACATGTTCATGGTGTCTGTTTAGTTAATACAGGAGAGATGGTTCATGTTCAGGATGTCTGTTTAGTTAATACAGGGGAGATGGTTCATGTTTATGGTGTCTATTTAGTTCATACAGGAGAGATGGTTCATGTTTATGGTGTCTGCTTGGTTATTACAGGAGAGATGGTTCATGTTTATGTTGTCTATTTAGTTAATACAGGAGAGATGGTTCATGTTTATGGTGTCTGTTTAGTTAATACAGGAGAGATGGTTCATGTTTATGGTGTCTGCCTGGTTAATACAGTAGAGATGGTTCATGTTTATGGTGTCTGCTTGGTTAATACAGGAGAGATGGTTCATGTTTATGGTGTCTGTTTAGTTAATACAGGAGAGATGGTTCATGTTTATAGTGTCTGTTTAGTTAATACGGGAGAGATGGTTCATATTTATAGTGTCTGTTTAGTTAAAACAGGGGGATGGTTCATATTTATGGTGTCTGCTTGGTTATTACAAGAGAGATTGTTCATGTTTATAGTGTCTGTTTAGTTAATACAGGAGAGATGGTTCATGTTTATAGTGTCTGCCTGGTTAATACAGTAGAGATGGTTCATGTTTATAGTGTCTGTTTAGATAAATATACAGGAGAGATGGTTCATTTTTATGGTGTATGTTTAGTTAATACAGGAGAGATGGTTCATGTTTATGGTGTCTATTTGGTTAATACAGGAGAGATGGTTCATGTTTATGGTGTCTGTTTAGTTAATACAGGAGAGATGGTTCATGTTTATGATGTCTTCTTGGTTAATACAGGAGAGAAGGTTCATGTTTAGGGTGTCTGCGTGGTTAATACAGGAGAGATGGTTCATGTTTATGGTGTCTGTTTAGTTAATGCAGGAGTGATGGTTCATGTTTATGATGTCTGTTTAGTTAATACAGGAGAGATGGTTCATGTTTATGGTGTCTATTTAGTTCATACAGGAGAGATGGTTCATGTTTATGGTGTCTATTTAGTTAATACAGGAGAGATGGTTCATGTTTATGGTGTCTGCTTGGTTAATGCAGTAGAGATGGTTCATGTTTATGTTGTCTATTTAGTTAATACAGGAGAGATGGTTCATGTTTATAGTGTCTGTTTAGATGATACAGCAGAGATAGTTCATTTTTATGGTGTCTGTTTAGTTAATACAGGAGAGATGGTTCATTTTTATGGTGTCTATTTAGTTAGTACAGGAGAGATGGTTCATGTTTATGGTGTCTGTTTAGTTAATACAGGAGAGATGGTTCATGTTTATGATGTCTGTTTAGTTAATACAGGACAGATGGTTCATTTTTATAGTGTCTGTTTAGTTTATACAGGAGAGATGGTTCATGTTTATAGTGTCTGTTTAGTTAATACGGGAGAGATGGTTCATGTTTATAGTGTCTGTTTACTTATACAGGAGAGATGGTTCATGTTTATGGTGTCTCTTTAGTTAATACAGGAGAGATGGTTCATGTTTATGGTGTCTGCTTGGTTATTACAGTAGAGATGGTTAATGTTTATAGTGTCTGTTTAGTTAATACAGGAGAGATGGTTCATGTTTATAGTGTCTCTTTAGTTAATACAGGAGAGATGGTTCATGTTTATGGTGTCTGCTTGGTTATTACAGTAGAGATGGTTAATGTTTATAGTGTCTGTTTGGTTAATACAGGAGAGATGGTTCATGTTTATGTTGTCTATTTTGTTAATACAGGAGAGATGGTTCATGTTTATGTTGTCTGTTTAGTTAATACAGGAGAGATGGTTCATGTTTATGGTGTCTCTTTAGTTAATACAGGAGAGATGGTTCATGTTTATGGTGTCTGTTTGGTTAATACAGGAGAGATGGTTCATGTTTATGGTGTCTGTTTAGTTAATACAGGAGAGATGGTTCATGTTTATAGTGTCTGCCTGGTTAATACAGTAGAGATGGTTCATGTTTATAGTGTCTGTTTAGATAATACAGGAGAGATTGTTCATTTTTATGGTGTCTGTTTAGTTAATACAGGAGAGATGGTTCATGTTTATGGTGTCTATTTGGTTAATACAGGAGAGATGGTTCATGTTTATGGTGTCTGTTTAGTTAATACAGGAGAGATGGTTCATGTTTATGGTGTCTGCTTGGTTAATACAGGAGAGAAGGTTCATGTTTAGGGTGTCTGCTTGGTTAATACAGGAGAGATGGTTCATGTTTATGGTGTCTGTTTAGTTAATACAGGAGAGATGGTTCATGTTTATGGTGTCTGTTTAGTTAATACAGGAGAGATGGTTTATGTTTATGGTGTCTGCTTGGTTAATACAGGAGAGAAGGTTCATGTTTATGGTGTCTGCTTGGTTAATACAGGAGAGATGGTACATGTTCATGGTGTCTGTTTAGTTAATACAGGAGAGATGGTTCATGTTCAGGATGTCTGTTTAGTTAATACAGGGGAGATGGTTCATGTTTATGGTGTCTATTTAGTTCATACAGGAGAGATGGTTCATGTTTATGGTGTCTGCTTGGTTATTACAGGAGAGATGGTTCATGTTTATGTTGTCTATTTAGTTAATACAGGAGAGATGGTTCATGTTTATAGTGTCTGTTTAGTTAATACAGGAGAGATGGTTCATGTTTATGGTGTCTGCCTGGTTAATACAGTAGAGATGGTTCATGTTTATGGTGTCTGCTTGGTTCATACAGGAGAGATGGTTAATGTTTATGGTGTCTATTTAGTTAATACAGGAGAGATGGTTCATGTTTATAGTGTCTGTTTAGTTAATACGGGAGAGATGGTTCATATTTATAGTGTCTGTTTAGTTAAAACAGGGGGATGGTTCATATTTATGGTGTCTGCTTGGTTATTACAAGAGAGATTGTTCATGTTTATAGTGTCTGTTTAGTTAATACAGGAGAGATGGTTCATGTTTATAGTGTCTGCCTGGTTAATACAGTAGAGATGGTTCATGTTTATAGTGTCTGTTTAGATAAATATACAGGAGAGATGGTTCATGTTTATGGTGTCTGTTTAGTTAATACAGGAGAGATGGTTCATGTTTATGGTGTCTATTTAGTTAATACAGGAGAGATGGTTCATGTTTATGGTGTCTGTTTAGTTAATACAGGAGAGATGGTTCATGTTTATGATGTCTGCTTGGTTAATACAGGAGAGAAGGTTCATGTTTAGGGTGTCTGCTTGGTTAATACAGGAGAGATGGTTCATGTTTATGGTGTCTGTTTAGTTAATGCAGGAGTGATGGTTCATGTTTATGGTGTCTGTTTAGTTAATACAGGAGAGATGGTTCATGTTTATGGTGTCTGTTTAGTTAATACAGGAGAGATGGTTCATGTTTATGGTGTCTATTTAGGTAATACAGGAGAGATGGTTCATGTTTATGGTGTCTGCTTGGTTAATGCAGTAGAGATGGTTCATGTTTATGTTGTCTATTTAGTTAATACAGGAGAGATGGTTCATGTTTATAGTGTCTGTTTAGATGATACAGCAGAGATAGTTCATTTTTATGGTGTCTGTTTAGTTAATACAGGAGAGATGGTTCATGTTTATGGTGTCTGTTTAGTTAGTACAGGAGAGATGGTTCATGTTTATGGTGTCTGTTTAGTTAATACAGGAGAGATGGTTCATGTTTATGATGTCTGTTTAGTTAATACAGGAGAGATGGTTCATGTTTACAGTGTCTGTTTAGTTTATACAGGAGAGATGGTTCATGTTTATAGTGTCTGTTTAGTTAATACGGGAGAGATGGTTCATGTTTATAGTGTCTGTTTACTTATACAGGAGAGATGGTTCATGTTTATGGTGTCTCTTTAGTTAATACAGGAGAGATGGTTCATGTTTATGGTGTCTGCTTGGTTATTACAGTAGAGATGGTTAATGTTTATAGTGTCTGTTTACTTAATACAGGAGAGATGGTTCATGTTTATGGTGTCTGTTTAGTTAATACAGGAGAGATGGTTCATGTTTATGGTGTCTGCTTGGTTATTACAGTAGAGATGGTTAATGTTTATAGTGTCTGTTTAGTTAATACAGGAGAGATGGTTCATGTTTATGTTGTCTATTTTGTTAATACAGGAGAGATGGTTCATGTTTATGATGTCTGTTTAGTTAATACAGGAGAGATGGTTCATGTTTATGGTGTCTATTTGGTTAATACAGGAGAGATGGTTCATGTTTATGGTGTCTGCTTGGTTAATACAGGAGAGATGGTTCATGTTTATGATGTCTGTTTAGTTAATACAGGAGAGATGGTTCATGTTTATAGTGTCTGCCTGGTTAATACAGTAGAGATGGTTCATGTTTATAGTGTCTGTTTAGATAATACAGGAGAGATTGTTCATTTTTATGGTGTCTGTTTAGTTAATACAGGAGAGATGGTTCATGTTTATGGTGTCTACTTGGTTAATACAGGAGAGATGGTTCATGTTTATGGTGTCTGTTTAGTTAATACAGGAGAGATGGTTCATGTTTATGGTGTCTGCTTGGTTAATACAGGAGAGAAGGTTCATGTTTAGGGTGTCTGCTTGGTTAATACAGGAGAGATGGTTCATGTTTATGGTGTCTGTTTAGTTAATACAGGAGAGATGGTTCATGTTTATGGTGTCTGCTTGGTTAATAGAGGAGAGATGGTTCATGTTTATGATATCTGTTTAGTTAATATAGGAGAGGTGGTTCATGTTTATAGTGTCTTTTTAGTTAATACAGGAGAGATGGTTCATGTTTATGGTGTCTGCTTGGTTAATACATAAGAGATGGTTCATGTTTATGATGTCTGGTTAGTTAATACAGGAGAGATGGTTCATGTTTATGGTGTCTGTTTAGTTAATACAGGAGAGATGGTTCATGTTTATGGTGTCTGTTTAGTTAATACAGGAGAGATGGTTTATGTTTATGGTGTCTGCTTGGTTAATACAGGAGAGAAGGTTCATGTTTATGGTGTCTGCTTGGTTAATACAGGAGAGATGGTACATGTTCATGGTGTCTGTTTAGTTAATACAGGAGAGATGGTTCATGTTCAGGATGTCTGTTTAGTTAATACAGGGGAGATGGTTCATGTTTATGGTGTCTATTTAGTTCATACAGGAGAGATGGTTCATGTTTATGGTGTCTGCTTGGTTATTACAGGAGAGATGGTTCATGTTTATGTTGTCTATTTAGTTAATACAGGAGAGATGGTTCATGTTTATAGTGTCTGTTTAGTTAATACAGGAGAGATGGTTCATGTTTATGGTGTCTGCCTGGTTAATACAGTAGAGATGGTTCATGTTTATGGTGTCTGCTTGGTTCATACAGGAGAGATGGTACATGTTTATGGTGTCTGCTTAGTTAATACAGGAGAGATGGTTCATGTTTATAGTGTCTGTTTAGTTAATACGGGAGAGATGGTTCATATTTATAGTGTCTGTTTAGTTAAAACAGGGGGATGGTTCATATTTATGGTGTCTGCTTGGTTATTACAAGAGAGATTGTTCATGTTTATAGTGTCTGTTTAGTTAATACAGGAGAGATGGTTCATGTTTATAGTGTCTGCCTGGTTAATACAGTAGAGATGGTTCATGTTTATAGTGTCTGTTTAGATAAATATACAGGAGAGATGGTTCATTTTTATGGTGTCTGTTTAGTTAATACAGGAGAGATGGTTCATGTTTATGGTGTCTATTTGGTTAATACAGGAGAGATGGTTCATGTTTATGGTGTCTGTTTAGTTAATACAGGAGAGATGGTTCATGTTTATGATGTCTGCTTGGTTAATACAGGAGAGAAGGTTCATGTTTAGGGTGTCTATTTGGTTAATACAGGAGAGATGGTTCATGTTTATGGTGTCTATTTAGGTAATACAGGAGAGATGGTTCATGTTTATGGTGTCTGCTTGGTTAATGCAGTAGAGATGGTTCATGTTTATGTTGTCTATTTAGTTAATACAGGAGAGATGGTTCATGTTTATAGTGTCTGTTTAGATGATACAGCAGAGATAGTTCATTTTTATGGTGTCTGTTTAGTTAATACAGGAGAGATGGTTCATGTTTATGGTGTCTGTTTAGTTAATACAGGAGAGATGGTTCATGTTTATGGTGTCTGTTTAGTTAATACAGGAGAGATGGTTCATGTTTATGATGTCTGTTTAGTTAATACAGGAGAGATGGTTCATGTTTATAGTGTCTGTTTAGTTAATACAGGAGAGATGGTTCATGTTTATAGTGTCTGTTTAGTTAATACGGGAGAGATGGTTCATGTTTATAGTGTCTGTTTACTTATACAGGAGAGATGGTTCATGTTTATGGTGTCTCTTTAGTTAATACAGGAGAGATGGTTCATGTTTATGGTGTCTGCTTGGTTATTACAGTAGAGATGGTTAATGTTTATAGTGTCTGTTTACTTAATACAGGAGAGATGGTTCATGTTTATGGTGTCTCTTTAGTTAATACAGGAGAGATGGTTCATGTTTATGGTGTCTGCTTGGTTATTACAGTAGAGATGGTTAATGTTTATAGTGTCTGCTTAGTTAATACAGGAGAGATGGTTCATGTTTATGTTGTCTATTTTGTTAATACAGGAGAGATGGTTCATGTTTATGATGTCTGTTTAGTTAATACAGGAGAGATGGTTCATGTTTATGGTGTCTCTTTAGTTAATACAGGAGAGATGGTTCATGTTTATGGTGTCTGCTTGGTTAATACAGGAGAGATGGTTCATGTTTATGATGTCTGTTTTGTTAATACAGGAGAGATTGTTCATGTTTATGTTGTCTATTTTGTTAATACAGGAGAGATGGTTCATGTTTATGTTGTCTATTTTGTTAATACAGGAGAGATGGTTCATGTTTATGTTGTCTATTTTGTTAATACAGGAGAGATGGTTCATGTTTATGGTGTCTGTTTAGTTAATACAGGAGAGATGGTTCATGTTTATGGTGTCTTTTTAGTTAATACAGGAGAGAAGGTTCATGTTTATGGTGTCTGTTTGGTAAATATAGGAGAGATGGTTCATGTTTATAGTGTCTGCTTGGTTAATACAGGAGAGATGGTTCATGTTTATGGTGTCTGTTTAGTTAATACAGGAGAGATGGTTCATGTTTATGATGTCTGTTTAGTTAATACAGGAGAGATGGTTCATGTTTATGATGTCTGTTTAGTTAATACAGGAGAGATGGTTCATGTTTATGATGTCTGTTTAGTTAATACAGGAGAGATGGTTCATGTTTATCATGTCTGTTTAGTTAATACAGGAGAGATGGTTCATGTTTATGATGTCTGTTTATTTAATACAGGAGAGATGGTTCATGTTTATGTTGTCTATTTTGTTAATACAGGAGAGATGGTTCATGTTTATGGTGTCTGTTTAGTTAATACAGGAGATATGGTTCATGTTTATGGTGTCTCTTTAGTTAATACAGGAGAGATGGTTCATGTTTATGATGTCTGTTTAAATAATACAGGAGAGATGGTTCATGTTTATGATGTCTGTTTAGTTAATACAGGAGAGATGGTTCATGTTTATGATGTCTGTTTAGTTAATACAGGAGAGATGGTTCATGTTTATGTTGTCTATTTTGTTAATACAGGAGAGATGGTTCATGTTTATGGTGTCTGTTTAGTTAATACAGGAGATATGGTTCATGTTTATGGTGTCTCTTTAGTTAATACAGGAGAGATGGTTCATGTTTATGATGTCTGTTTAGTTAATACAGGAGAGATGGTTCATGTTTATGGTGTCTCTTTAGTTAATACAGGAGAGATGGTTCATGTTTATGATGTCTGTTTAGTTAATACAGTAGAGATGTTTAATGTTTATAGTGTCTGTTTAGTTAATACAGGAGAGATGGTTCATGTTTATTGTGTCTGCTTGGTTAATACAGGAGAGATGGTTGATGTTTATGGTGTCTGCTTGGTTATTACAAGAGAGATGGTTCATGTTTATAGTGTCTGTTTAGTTAATACAGGAGAGATGGTTCATGTTTATAGTGTCTGTTTAGTTAGTACAGGAGAGATGGTTGATGTTTATGGTGTCTGCTTGGTTATTACAAGAGAGATGGTTCATGTTTATGGTGTCTGTTTAGTTAATACAGGAGAGATGGTTCATGTTTATAGTGTCTGTTTAGTTAATACAGGAGAGATGGTTCATGTTTGTAGTGTCTGTTTAGATAATACAGGAGAGATGGTTCATTTTTATGGTGTCTGTTTAGTTAATACAGTAGAGATGGTACATGTTCATGGTGTCTGTTTAGTTAATACAGGAGAGATGGTTCATGTTCAGGATGTCTGTTTAGTTAATACAGGGGAGATGGTTCATGTTTATGGTGTCTATTTAGTTCATACTGGAGAGATGGTTCATGTTTATGGTGTCTGCTTGGTTATTACAGGAGAGATGGTTCATGTTTATGTTGTCTATTTAGTTAATACAGGAGAGATGGTTCATGTTTATAGTGTCTGTTTAGTTAATACAGGAGAGATGGTTCATGTTTATGGTGTCTGCCTGGTTAATACAGTAGAGATGGTTCATGTTTATGGTGTCTGCTTGGTTAATACAGGAGAGATGGTTAATGTTTATGGTGTCTATTTAGTTAATACAGGAGAGATGTTTTGTTCATGTTTATAGTGTCTGTTTAGTTAATACGGGAGAGATGGTTCATATTTATAGTGTCTGTTTAGTTAAAACAGGGGGATGGTTCATATTTATGGTGTCTGCTTGGTTATTACAAGAGAGATTGTTCATGTTTATGGTGTCTGCTTGGTTAATACAGGAGAGATGGTTCATGTTTATAGTGTCTGCCTGGTTAATACAGTAGAGATGGTTCATGTTTATGGTGTCTGTTTAGATAATACAGGAGAGATGGTTCATTTTTATGGTGTCTGTTTAGTTAATACAGGAGAGATGGTTCATGTTTATGGTGTCTATTTGGTTAATACAGGAGAGATGGTTCATGTTTATGGTGTCTGTTTAGTTAATACAGGAGAGATGGTTCATGTTTATGGTGTCTGTTTAGTTAATACAGGAGAGATGGTTCATGTTTATCATGTCTGTTTAGTTAATACAGGAGAGATGGTTCATGTTTATGATGTCTGTTTATTTAATACAGGAGAGATGGTTCATGTTTATGGTGTCTATTTTGTTAATACAGGAGAGATGGTTCATGTTTATGGTGTCTGTTTAGTTAATACAGGAGATATGGTTCATGTTTATGGTGTCTCTTTAGTTAATACAGGAGAGATGGTTCATGTTTATGGTGTCTGTTTAAATAATACAGGAGAGATGGTTCATGTTTATGATGTCTGTTTAGTTAATACAGGAGAGATGGTTCATGTTTATGATGTCTGTTTAGTTAATACAGGAGAGATGGTTCATGTTTATGTTGTCTATTTTGTTAATACAGGAGAGATGGTTCATGTTTATGGTGTCTGTTTAGTTAATACAGGAGAGATGGTTCATGTTTATGGTGTCTCTTTAGTTAATACAGGAGAGATGGTTCATGTTTATGATGTCTGTTTAGTTAATACAGGAGAGATGGTTCATGTTTATGGTGTCTCTTTAGTTAATACAGGAGAGATGGTTCATGTTTATGATGTCTGTTTAGTTAATACAGTAGAGATGGTTAATGTTTATAGTGTCTGTTTAGTTAATACAGGAGAGATGGTTCATGTTTATTGTGTCTGCTTGGTTAATACAGGAGAGATGGTTGATGTTTATGGTGTCTGCTTGGTTATTACAAGAGAGATGGTTCATGTTTATAGTGTCTGTTTAGTTAATACAGGAGAGATGGTTCATGTTTATAGTGTCTGTTTAGTTAGTACAGGAGAGATGGTTGATGTTTATGGTGTCTGCTTGGTTATTACAAGAGAGATGGTTCATGTTTATGGTGTCTGTTTAGTTAATACAGGAGAGATGGTTCATGTTTATAGTGTCTGTTTAGTTAATACAGGAGAGATGGTTCATGTTTATAGTGTCTGTTTAGTTAATACAGGAGAGATGGTTCATTTTTATGGTGTCTGCTTGGTTAATACAGGAGAGATGGTACATGTTCATGGTGTCTGTTTAGTTAATACAGGAGAGATGGTTCATGTTCAGGATGTCTGTTTAGTTAATACAGGGGAGATGGTTCATGTTTATGGTGTCTATTTAGTTCATACTGGAGAGATGGTTCATGTTTATGGTGTCTTCTTGGTTATTACAGGAGAGATGGTTCATGTTTATGTTGTCTATTTAGTTAATACAGGAGAGATGGTTCATGTTTATAGTGTCGGTTTAGTTAATACAGGAGAGATGGTTCATGTTTATGGTGTCTGCCTGGTTAATACAGTAGAGATGGTTCATGTTTATGGTGTCTGCTTGGTTAATACAGGAGAGATGGTTCATGTTTATGGTGTCTATTTAGTTAATACAGGAGAGATGTTTTGTTCATGTTTATAGTGTCTGTTTAGTTAATACGGGAGAGATGGTTCATATTTATAGTGTCTGTTTAGTTAAAACAGGGGGATGGTTCATATTTATGGTGTCTGCTTGGTTATTACAAGAGAGATTGTTCATGTTTATAGTGTCTGTTTAGTTAATACAGGAGAGATGGTTCATGTTTATAGTGTCTGCCTGGTTAATACAGTAGAGATGGTTCATGTTTATAGTGTCTGTTTAGATAATACAGGAGAGATGGTTCATTTTTATGGTGTCTGTTTAGTTAATACAGGAGAGATGGTTCATGTTTATGGTGTCTATTTGGTTAATACAGGAGAGATGGTTCATGTTTATGGTGTCTGTTTAGTTAATACAGGAGAGATGGTTCATGTTTATGGTGTCTGCTTGGTTAATACAGGAGAGAAGGTTCATGTTTAGGGTGTCTGCTTGGTTAATACAGGAGAGATGGTTCATGTTTATGGTGTCTGTTTAGTTAATACAGGAGTGATGGTTCATGTTTATGGTGTCTGTTTAGTTAATACAGGAGAGATGGTTCATGTTTATGGTGTCTATTTAGTTCATACAGGAGAGATGGTTCATGTTTATGGTGTCTATTTAGGTAATACAGGAGAGATGGTTCATGTTTATGGTGTCTGCTTGGTTAATGCAGTAGAGATGGTTCATGTTTATGTTGTCTATTTAGTTAATACAGGAGAGATGGTTCATGTTTATGGTGTCTGCTTGGTTATTACAAGAGAGATGGTTCATGTTTATAGTGTCTGTTTAGTTAATGCAGTAGAGATGGTTCATGTTTATGTTGTCTATTTAGTTAATACAGGAGAGATGGTTCATGTTTATAATGTCTGTTTAGTTTATACAGGAGAGATGGTTCATGTTTATAGTGTCTGTTTAGTTAATACAGGAGAGATGGTTCATGTTTATAGTGTCTGTTTAGTTAATACAGGAGAGATGGTTCATGTTTATGGTGTCTCTTTAGTTAATACAGGAGAGATGGTTCATGTTTATGGTGTCTGCTTGGTTATTACAGTAGAGATGGTTAATGTTTATAGTGTCTGTTTACTTAATACAGGAGAGATGGTTCATGTTTATGGTGTCTCTTTAGTTAATACAGGAGAGATGGTTGATGTTTATGGTGTCTGTTTAGTTAATACAGGAGAGATGGTTCATGTTTATGGTGTCTGCTTGGTTATTACAGTAGAGATGGTTAATGTTTATAGTGTCTGTTTAGTTAATACAGGAGAGATGGTTCATGTTTATGTGTCTATTTTGTTAATACAGGAGAGATGGTTCATGTTTATGATGTCTGTTTAGTTAATACAGGAGAGATGGTTCATGTTTATGGTGTCTCTTTAGTTAATACAGGAGAGATGGTTCATGTTTATGGTGTCTGCTTGGTTAATACAGGAGAGATGGTTCATGTTTATGATGTCTGTTTAGTTAATACAGGAGAGATGGTTCATGTTTATGTTGTCTATTTTGTTAATACAGGAGAGATGGTTCATGTTTATGTTGTCTATTTTGTTAATACAGGAGAGATGGTTCATGTTTATGTTGTCTATTTTGTTAATACAGGAGAGATGGTTCATGTTTATGGTGTCTGTTTAGTTAATACAGGAGATATGGTTCATGTTTATGGTGTCTTTTTAGTTAATACAGGAGAGAAGGTTCATGTTTATGGTGTCTGTTTGGTAAATATAGGAGAGATGGTTCATGTTTATAGTGTCTGCTTGGTTAATATAGGAGAGATGGTTCATGTTTATGGTGTCTGTTTAGTTAATACAGGAGAGATGGTTCATGTTTATGATGTCTGTTTAGTTAATACAGGAGAGATGGTTCATGTTTATGATGTCTGTTTAGTTAATACAGGAGAGATGGTTCATGTTTATAGTGTCTGTTTAGTTAGTACAGGAGAGATGGTTCATGTTTATAGTGTCTGTTTAGTTAGTACAGGAGAGATGGTTGATGTTTATGGTGTCTGCTTGGTTATTACAAGAGAGATGGTTCATGTTTATGGTGTCTGTTTAGTTAATACAGGAGAGATGGTTCATGTTTATAGTGTCTGTTTAGTTAATACAGGAGAGATGGTTCATGTTTGTAGTGTCTGTTTAGATAATACAGGAGAGATGGTTCATTTTTATGGTGTCTGCTTGGTTAATACAGGAGAGATGGTACATGTTCATGGTGTCTGTTTAGTTAATACAGGAGAGATGGTTCATGTTTATGATGTCTGTTTAGTTAATACAGGAGAGATGGTTCATGTTTATGTTGTCTATTTTGTTAATACAGGAGAGATGGTTCATGTTTATGGTGTCTGTTTAGTTAATACAGGAGATATGGTTCATGTTTATGGTGTCTCTTTAGTTAATACAGGAGAGATGGTTCATGTTTATGATGTCTGTTTAGTTAATACAGGAGAGATGGTTCATGTTTATGTTGTCCATTTTGTTAATACAGGAGAGATGGTTCATGTTTATGGTGTCTGTTTAGTTAATACAGGAGATATGGTTCATGTTTATGGTGTCTCTTTAGTTAATACAGGAGAGATGGTTCATGTTTATGATGTCTGTTTAAATAATACAGGAGAGATGGTTCATGTTTATGATGTCTGTTTAGTTAATACAGGAGAGATGGTTCATGTTTATGTTGTCTATTTTGTTAATACAGGAGAGATGGTTCATGTTTATGGTGTCTGTTTAGTTAATACAGGAGAGATGGTTCATGTTTATGGTGTCTCTTTAGTTAATACAGGAGAGATGGTTCATGTTTATGGTGTCTGTTTAGTTAATACAGGAGAGATGGTTCATGTTTATGGTGTCTCTTTAGTTAATACAGGAGAGATGGTTCATGTTTATGATGTCTGTTTAGTTAATACAGTAGAGATGGTTAATGTTTATAGTGTCTGATTAGTTAATACAGGAGAGATGGTTCATGTTTATTGTGTCTGCTTGGTTAATACAGGAGAGATGGTTGATGTTTATGGTGTCTGCTTGGTTATTACAAGAGAGATGGTTCATGTTTATAGTGTCTGTTTAGTTAATACAGGAGAGATGGTTCATGTTTATAGTGTCTGTTTAGTTAATACAGGAGAGATGGTTCATGTTTATGGTGTCTGCTTGGTTATTACAAGAGAGATGGTTCATGTTTATGGTGTCTGTTTAGTTAATACAGGAGAGATGGTTCATGTTTATAGTGTCTGTTTAGTTAATACAGGAGAGATGGTTCATGTTTGTAGTGTCTGTTTAGATAATACAGGAGAGATGGTTCATGTTTATGGTGTCTGTTTAGTTAATACAGGAGAGATGGTTCATGTTTATGGTGTCTATTTAGTTAATACAGGTGAGATGGTTCATGTTTATGGTGTCTGGTTAGTTAAAACAGGAGAGATGGTTCATGTTTATTGTATCTGTTTAGTTAATACAGGAGATATGGTTCATGTTTATGGTGTCTGTTTTGTTAATACAGGAGAGATGGTTGATGTTTATGGTGTCTGCTTGGTTAATACAGGAGAGAAGGTTCATGTTTATGGTGTCTGCTTGGTTAATACAGGAGAGATGGTTCATGTTTATGGTGTCTGTTTAGTTAATACAGGAGAGATGGTTCATGTTTATGATGTCTGTTTAGTTAATACAGGAGAGATGGTTCATGTTTATGGTGTCTATTTAGTTCATACAGGATAGATGGTTCATGTTTATGTTGTCTATTTAGGTAATACAGGAGAGATGGTTCATGTTTATAGTGCCTGTTTAGTTAATACAGGAGAGATGGTTCATGTTTATGGTGTCTGTTTAGTTAATACAGGAGAGATGGTTCATGTTTATGTTGTCTATTTAGTTAATACAGGAGAGATGGTTCATGTTTATAGTGTCTGTTTAGATGATACAGCAGAGATAGTTCATTTTTATGGTGTCTGTTTAGTTAATACAGGAGAGATGGTTCATGTTTATGGTGTCTATTTAGTTAGTACAGAAGAGATGGTTCATGTTTATGGTGTCTGTTTAGTTAATACAGGAGAGATGGTTCATGTTTATGATGTCTGTTTAGTTAATACAGGAGAGATGGTTCATGTTTATGGTGTCTGTTTAGTTAATACAGGAGAGATGGTTCATGTTTATGGTGTCTGTTTAGTTAATACAGGAGAGATGGTTCATGTTTATGGTGTCTGCTTGGTTAATACAGGAGAGATGGTTCATGTTTATGGTGTCTGCTTGGTTAATACAGGAGAGATGGTTCATGTTTAGGGTGTCTGTTTAGTTAATACAGGAGAGATGGTTGATGTTTATCATGTCTGTTTAGTTAATACAGGAGAGATGGTTCATGTTGATGGTGTCTGTTTAGTTAATACAGGAGAGATGGTTCATGATTATGGTGTCTGTTTAGTTAATACAGGAGAGATGGTTGATGTTGATCATGTCTGTTTAGTTAATACAGGAGAGATGGTTCATGTTTATGGTGTCTGCTTGATTAATACAGGAGAGATGGTTGATGTTTATGCTGTCTGTTTAGTTAATACAGGAGAGATGGTTCATGTTTATGGTGTCTGTTTAGTTAATACAGGAGAGATGGTTCATGTTGATGGTGTCTGTTTAGTTAATACAGGAGAGATGGTTGATGTTTATGGTGTCTCTTTAGTTAATACAGGAGAGATGGTTCATGTTTATAGTGTCTGTTTAGTTAGTACAGGAGAGATGGTTGATGTTTATGGTGTCTGCATGGTTATTACAAGAGAGATGGTTCATGTTGATAGTGTCTGTTTAGTTAATACAGGAGAGATGGTTCATGTTTATGGTGTCTGCCTGGTTAATACAGTAGAGATGGTTCATGTTTATAGTGTCTGTTTAGATAATACAGGAGAGATGGTTCATGTTTATGGTGTCTGCTTGGTTAATACAGGAGAGATGGTTCATGTTTATGGTGTCTATTTAGTTAATACAGGAGAGATGGTTCATGTTTATGGTGTCTGGTTAGTTAAAACAGGAGAGATGGTTCATGTTTATTGTATCTGTTTAGTTAATACAGGAGATATGGTTCATGTTTATGGTGTCTCTTTAGTTAATACAGGAGAGATGGTTCATGTTTATGGTGTCTGCTTGGTTAATACAGGAGAGAAGGTTCATGTTTATGGTGTCTGCTTGGTTAATACAGGAGAGATGGTTCATGTTTATGGTGTCTGTTTAGTTAATACAGGAGTGATGGTTCATGTTTATGATGTCTGTTTAGTTAATACAGGAGAGATGGTTCATGTTTATGGTGTTTATTTAGTTCATACAGGATAGATGGTTCATGTTTATGTTGTCTATTTAGTTAATACAGGAGAGATGGTTCATGTTTATAGTGCCTGTTTAGTTAATACAGGAGAGATGGTTCATGTTTATGGTGTCTGTTTAGTTAATACAGGAGAGATGGTTCATGTTTATGTTGTCTATTTAGTTAATACAGGAGAGATGGTTCATGTTTATAGTGTCTGTTTAGATGATACAGCAGAGATAGTTCATTTTTATGGTGTCTGTTTAGTTAATACAGGAGAGATGGTTCATGTTTATGGTGTCTATTTAGTTAGTACAGAAGAGATGGTTCATGTTTATGGTGTCTGTTTAGTTAATACAGGAGAGATGGTTCATGTTTATGATGTCTGTTTAGTTAATACAGGAGAGATGGTTCATGTTTATGGTGTCTGTTTAGTTAATACAGGAGAGATGGTTCATGTTTATGGTGTCTGTTTAGTTAATACAGGAGAGATGGTTCATGTTTATGGTGTCTGCTTGGTTTATACAGGAGAGAAGGTTCATGTTTATGGTGTCTGCTTGGTTAATACAGGAGAGATGGTTCATGTTTATGGTGTCTGCTTGGTTAATACAGGAGAGATGGTTCATGTTTATCATGTCTGTTTAGTTAATACAGGAGAGATGGTTCATTTTGATGGTGTCTGTTTAGTTAATACAGGAGAGATGGTTCATGTTTATGGTGTCTGTTTAGTTAATACAGGAGAGATGGTTGATGTTTATCATGTCTGTTTAGTTGATACAGGAGAGATGGTTCATGTTTATGGTGTCTGCTTGGTTAATACAGGAGAGATGGTTCATGTTTATGGTGTCTGTTTAGTTAATACAGGAGAGATGGTTGATGTTTATCATGTCTGTTTAGTTAATACAGGAGAGATGGTTCATGTTGATGGTGTCTGTTTAGTTAATACAGGAGAGATGGTTCATGATTATGGTGTCTGTTTAGTTAATACAGGAGAGATGGTTGATGTTTATCATGTCTGTTTAGTTAATACAGGAGAGATGGTTCATGTTTATGGTGTCTGTTTAGTTAATACAGGAGAGATGGTTCATGTTTATGATGTCTGTTTAGTTAATACAGGAGAGATGGTTCATGTTTATGGTGTCTGTTTAGTTAATACAGGAGAGATGGTTCATGTTGATGGTGTCTGTTTAGTTAATACAGGAGAGATGGTTGATGTTTATCATCTCTGTTTAGTTAATACAGGAAAGATGGTTCATGTTCATTGCGTCTGCTTGATTAATACAGGAGAGATCAGGACTTGGAATCGGATTATCTAACTTGGGTTAAGATGGCCGACTATGCCACTAGATCGTGGTTTTTGTCAAATTTTGATGTAAAATTTAAATTTACATGTGGTACGGAAAGTAATTTAGCCAAAACATGGATTAAAATGTAGGACTATATTTCGGAAATTCATGTACATATTTATTTTTCGAAACAAGGTAAGGATATTTATCATATTTTGATATAAAAGTGGGTAACCCATTTAAAGTAAATTACTGGTAATCGGCATATGAAATCTAACAGTGTAAACATTTTAATTTTTATGTTTTAAAGAAATATTCTAGATTGCTCGTTGAAATAAACAAAAAAATAACCGATATATATAATTTATTTAAAATTTTATATTATTTTATAATTTGTGACCTTTTACGATGTTTAATGTATGCAAAATATGTCGTCATTGTTTGTTTACAAACAACATCGATGCATTACATGGTCTGGCAGGAAAATCGCATTGAATGAAAAAAAATAAGTGAACACTAAAAAAAAGCAACATCACATTGAAGAAAAAAGGTGGGGGGGGGGGTACATGTATTTTTTAAAACCCTTATCAATTGAATTAAATTAATAGTTTAAAAGCCCTTAATACTGCAGGTGTCTACTTTGTTGTCATCTCAGAGTTGTGAGTAACAACAATTACTATTGATGCTTATAAACTAGCTGTCAATTTTTTAACCACCTGTTGTATATATTAGTTCTAATAAATCTAGCCTTCATGTATTTTATTAAAAAAACCTAGATATGCTACTACGAATATATAACGAGTTGCCCCACATTTAAAAACGATTCGCCCTTCTCAATAACGACTCGCCCCACATATGTAAAATATATAAGTTTGTATATTTAATATTTGCATATATTTCATTGCTAGGTGTTTTAATTGGCGGTGGATCTCTTGAGATTAAAGTGATGTTCTAATTATGGAAATTATAATTGACATACTAAAAGACAAGTAGTCCAACACCGATGCCATAGACGCCTACTTTGCCTATATTGAAAGAACCTGATTGACTGCGAAGGTGGCATAACAGACTGAAAAGGACGGCAAGAAAAAGGCAATCTCACCTTCTATCTTCTTATGACGTTACTATTTCAAGAGGACAGAAACGTACAGTAACAGTGCAAACTTGTAAACGGAAAGAAACTTAGACGTTACCAGACTGAACAGACCAGACAGATACAGGGACGCCTATTCGCCAATCAAACATTCAAATAATTTAAAATTATCTGAAACTGTTAATACTATCAAAATTAATCATGATTGTAAACAATCAAACATTAAATTATAATTATCATAATTAATTAAAGAAGTGAACATGAGTTCACTTTAATCTCAAGAGATCCACCGCTAGTTAAAACACTAGCAGTAAAATATATCATGCAAAAATAAAAATTTATACTATAAATTTAATTAAATATATTTTTAAAATATAAAATTTATAAATTTATATATTTTACAAATGTGGGATGAGTCGTTATTGAGTTGGGCGAATCATTATGAAATGTGGGGCGAGTCGTTACGATACCGCTACTACTGTACATGTACATGTAATACCAGCATGAAACTTCTTGTCAGAAAGTTGGGTTTCATTCATGTTTGGGAGAATATTTTACAAACTTTTAAACATATTTATGTGTTTTCTAGAGGAAGATGAAGGAAACAAAACTACTGGACAGCTAATTTTCATTAGCTCCTGGATAAGTAGACTATATGAAGATGAAAAAAAGGTTAATACCAATTAATTATGGACTTTACATCGGTTTATAAATTAATACAAATTCTGTTAATGGATATTTAAAAGCACATGTTTTCAACTTAGTAAAACTACAATTTGTTATTAAGTAAGTAGTCTTTTTCTAGAGCATTGATGTAATAAACAGGTATCTGGACATTTTGGCCATACACATGTAGGTCCAATTGGCCATACTTTATTTATAGTGTTTATTTATATATATATATATATATATTTATTTATTTAGTGTTGTAGTAGTTATAGTATTTCAATTCGATCAAGCCAAGGGCATTAGGTTTTTGGTGTAGGACGTAAAAAACCCTCCAATCAATTTATAGTATTACAATTGCATATTATAATAAGCATCATTAGAATATGTTTCTGTTATATATTTATATATATTTATTTAGTTACCATCTTTTTGCGGGTTCGATTCTCACTGCAGGCAGGGTGTACTCGACTCCAATCTTAATTGACAAGGATTGCCAGGTTTCCTAACGCAGGTCGGGGGTTTTCTCCGGGTACTCCGGCTTCCTCCCCCTGGACGCCATGATATAGCTGGAAAATTGCTTAAAGTGGCATTAAACACCATCAAACACAAACAATCTTTTTGGCATCTTGTGACTTGTGAGGATGTATATGTAGTAAAACTTACCTTTATTTTCAATATTGAATACAAAGTTTAGAAATAATTAATTTATTAATTAGGGACATGTAGAATCAATATGATACATTTATACTGACAGCTTCATAACATGTGCAATCTTAATCACCACCCGCATCTCACAGTTCATATGAACTAGTACTTGTATAACTACACGAAACAGAAGATAATTTTCAGTACTTTTGTGTGTGCATCATTTTTGTGTCACAATAAACTTGACTGCATCTTTTTGGCATCCCTTAAAATGTATAATAAAGAACTTACATTATATTATATGAAACCATATAGCTTGCTTTGGTCATTCTTACACTGTTAAAATTAAAATAGTTCTATGATGTCATTGCTGGTTTTAAGGTTTAAAGTTTACATTAAATTTGAGAATTACCAGTTTTCCACTGAAGGTCAGGGTTTTCTCCGGGTATTCAGTTTCCTCCAATAGAAAAATACACCATGAGATAGATTAAAAAGTGCCGAAAGTTGCATTAAACAACAAAACAAAAAAAAAAATGAAATTCTTTATTTTGTTATAGTTTTTACAAATAACATGAATGAAACAAAGAATAAATTTTAATCTATTGTCTGCAAAAAATTATGCTATTTTTGTTAACCCTTAGTGCCATGCATAGCATCAGTACATTCATTCAACTAAATGTATTATTCTTGCAATATTTCAGATCCCAGACATGCCTCGGTGAAACCAGATAAGATGTTTGTCGGCTTTAAAGGTAAAGATGTTGATCTCTATTCTAGGTATGCGGATCTTTATGTAGTTAATTCTAACCCCCAGCAATAAAAGTGTCAAAGATTCTTCAATTGAACGAATGCTTAGACATGATATCACTGGGGGAAGCTGTAAATTTAAGCAGTACATTGTTAAATAATATTTTGACAATCTGAGAAAATAGCAAAGCAAAAAAACATGTGCACATGTTGCAGATGATATTAAATGTATTAATACAAAGAAGTTGATTTTGTAAATTCTAAACTAAAGAGCAGCAGTGGAAAAGGATGTAGTATACAATCATCATATATGCATGTATTTATTCACTTTGTAACTAATCCATAGTAAATTGTAATAAAAGCAAAAAAACTGCAATGTTGAAAAGTAAAATATACCCAAAAGCCAAAAACGTACTGCAATAGCAGCAATTTAAATCAGTCTAAATAAAGACTGCAATTTGGCAAAGAATCATACACGAAAGCAAAGTTTTCAATCTAAATAAAGACTGAAAATTGGCAAATAATGTACACAAAAAGAAAAAACATTTAGCAAGAGCAAACAAAACATACTGCAATAGCAGAAAATGTCTGAATAAAGACTGGGATGTGGCAAAGAATTATATAACAAGGCAAATTTTTCAATCTTAATAAAGACTGAAAATGGCAAAAAAATGGCAACAAATGTACACAAAAAGCAAAGACATTTGCAAGGGCAAACAAAATTTACTGCAATAGCAGAAAATGAAATCAGTCGGAATAAAGTCTGGGATGTGGCAAAGAATTATACAACAAGACAAAGCTTTCAATCTTAATAAAGACTGAAAATGGCAAAAATTGGCAACAAATGTACACAAAAAGCAAAAACATATTGCAAGGGCAAACATTAAATAACTGCAGCAGCAGTAATATAAATCAATCTGAATAAAGACTGGGATGTGGAAAGAATCACACAAAAGCAAAGTTTTCAATCTTAATAAAAGACTGAAAATGGCAAAAATTGGCAACAAAATGCTGATGATTATAACTATTTACATCTAAACCAGAAATTCTAAATAGACTGAACAATACAAGTTCATAATGGTTTAAAGGTGAACTGAAAGATAGTGAACAAAATGAAACTTGTTTGTCTGTTGTTAAAATATCTTCAATTGTATCACCCTTTTCTAGTTTAGTAATTAAGCATCCAAATGAATATCCTTTTCTTTCTGGTTGTGTGAAGAAATCCCGATTACTTTGGGGTATATAAAACTTTTTATTTTCATTTTCAGGAATAAGGGGTATGAATTCAGACTGAAACCAGTCAATAAATGATTTATATTCTTTTCCAGTGGTGGACAGTAGCAAACCAGATGTTGAGATTTTAACAGGAATACTCAAAGATTTATGTTGGGTTATACAACAGAAGAACAGTACTTTACTCAGTTGAGGATACAGTAGAACACTTTCAGTCAGCAGACTCTGCTTTCCTCGTTTCATGTTGGACTGTAAAATGGAATGATTACAATACAATTTATTTATTTATTGCTCTTAGTTTAAAAAAACGAGAAAATTGTCAAAATTAATGTGTTCAAAATTTCTGTAGCATATAGAATGTTTAAAAGTATGTTTTTTCTCAGAAGTTTGGCTTGAATTGTTAACTTCAGCTAAATCTTGAAATTCATTTTCAGTTTCAATAAAATCTTGGTATGTATTTGTATTTAATATTTGATCACTTTGATGTTTTGAAAAATTGTCTTCCCAACTGGTACTTGGTTCCATTATTTGAATGGGCTGAAAAGAAAGATAAGTTTTTCTTCAGGACAAAAAAAATCTGTCATACAGAATATAATTGCCAATACACTCGAGTTGTACTGGAAAGATGAACCTTCAATGCATTCTGGCAACCATGCACTTAATTACATTGCTTTCACTATTTACTTTGTTCAATCTATAAAATTACTAGTCCTAGAATCCTCTGCCGTCTAACGCTTTTTTTTGCATGGGACATCAGAGAGCTCCTGATTAGCAAAACAGCGGATTTTGCGAGACCAGTGTGAGTAGGCACATTTCATCGTGTCAGATTTAATAAAACATTTTCATCCAGTTAATCTATATATAATTCGCTTGCAGATTAACTGGATGAAAATGTTTTATTAAATCTGACACAATGAAACGTGCCGACCCAGACCGGTGTCGCAAAATCCGCTGTTTAGCTTGTGGAGATCTCTCTGACGTCCCACGCACAAAAAAAAGCGCTGGATGGCAGAGGATTCTCTGACTATAAAATTTACATTTTCACATGCTCTCCCATTTTTGCTATTGTTGCCAAATGGCAAAAGGGGAGCAAGTAAAAGATTATTCTTATTGGATTGTGCTCTGACTCGACCTTATTTTGAACTATTTTAGAAATTAAAAAATAGCTACCCTTGGGGAAAAAATGTAGAAAATCAATTAAAGTAGTTTTTTGCTAATTTAAAAAAATATTATTTCAAATTTCAAAGACTTCTATAAGCAGTGAATTTGTACATATACATTTGATTTTTTAATTAATTTGTTGAAAATGTTTTAAGTGTCAAAAGGAACATTTCTTAACTTAATTTCTCTCATTGGAACATATTGCTATTATTTTTCATATATTGTTGGATTTTATACTCATCAAGCAGACTAGTACCCTTGTTTTAAAATCTGTATATAGTTTTTCACCATTTACCTCGCAAAAGATGAAGTATAAGAGTTGTTGCCCTTGGAAATGTCAAAGTATAGAAAATGATATTTTTTTTTAACTTTGTCAATTTAAAAACAAAATTATTTTTAAAAGATTTTAACAGGAATAAAAATGTATACAGATGCATTTGAAATATTCAATATATAAATGGTATTTTATAAAATACTTGCAGCTAGCATTGAAATGCTGTTAAAGTATTGAAAACTAAACAATTAACATTTTAATACAAAAACATGGTAGATATACTCGATACATTTTTTAACATCTTTTACTGCATAGGAAATGGTTAACCAAATTAAGTGTTAACAGGCCATACCCTCACAGAGTATGTGATACAATCATAGTATATACTGCAATTGGTTTAAATTCGCCATTCTTTCAAGAGATGTGGACAATTAATGAGCTTGGTAATTGATTTAAGATGATGATTAAAGCTATTTTTGCTATATTGCAATATGAAGCCAGGTTGCAGTTTCAATTATCAGTTGTTCGCACAGGCACTGGGGTCAGGATAATTTTACAAAATTATAATTTATTAATTTATATTGTGTATTCACTCATTTTGTATCCATTCTGACATGCCTGCTTGCAATGTATTAGTACATGTACATGTATTGCATTGCTGTTGATAAATGATAAATTTCTGTTTGACTATGTAGTATAGTAAAAGAGAAATTGAGATTTAGCGAGAGCAATATTTCACATCGAGGTATGTCAGTTTGGTTGTTAAACTTAAGTATTGCAGAACCCAAACCCATTAGGGGTTCATTAAATTAATAAAGGTACAAATATTGATCACTTTATATTATGCATACAATAGACTCGCTATGCAAATTTCAATGCATTATCTATGGAGAACCGTAGTTATTCCAGAAATGATAACATGTATCTACACATAGACCAGATTATGTAACCAAGCTGATACATGTATTTGTTATTGTAAACAAATTATAAAATGATTACTTACTTTTTAAATTTCTGTACTGAGTGTTGTTGGCTCAAATACCCGTATCAGCACAGTAACAGTATATGAAAAAAAAGAAAGAAAAAAATTAACAAATTTACAATGAATTCAAATACATGTATGCATTAGTATGACTTTTGGTCAGTTCTACCCTACTGACACTATATAAACAAATAAAGCATTACAACAAAATGTAAACAGGAAACCCTACCAAAAACAATGCATAAATTAACAAAAAATATTTTGTTAAATGCAATACAAAACAAGAGACAAATTGTAAATAATTCTTCTCCGCCAGAAGGATATTCTATATCGCAATAAAATGTAAACAGGAAACCATACCAAAAACGATGCAGAAATTAACCAAAACAATTTTGTTTAAATGCAATACAAAACAAGACACAAATTGTTAATCATTCTCCTTTGCACAAGGATATTATATATCAATAATTCACATAAGTAGAATGAACAAATCCAAAATAACAAAAATAAAAAATCACGCAACAGTAATAATATAACAGCTAATATTACTAGCACAAAATCTATTGCTAAACTTACACGCTGGAGAACCACTGCTAGACTAAAATAAATCACGTTTACCAGAGTATATATAGCATTCTATTCAATAAGGTTTCAACGGAAACATGATTTGGTTGAATTTTTTTTTTAAAAGCATGCAAGATGTTCTGTGGTGTAAAGAAAATTTCAACACGTGTTAGGTTCCACCCATTCACCTATTTATTGACTTCTTTTTGTTTTCGATATTTTCCGGCTAACATCGGCAGTATCCTGTATTGTTTAGGGGTCAGTACACAGTCCAATGAAATTGATCTCGCAATACGATTTTTCCGCCGTTACTTGGGATGTTATTGTAAAAAACCGAGAGACATCGAGTATGGCATCCGCCATGTTCTAGCATTGACTTTCCTTGTTTCCCTCCCCTTTCCCTATGATCTCCCCTGGAGAGATGGTTCATGTTTATGCTGTCTGTTTAGTTAATACAGGAGAGATGGTTCATGTTTATGGTGTCTGATTAGTTAATACAGGAGAGATGGTTGATGTTTATGGTGTCTGTTTAGTTAATACAGGAGAGATGGTTCATGTTTATGGTGTCTGCTTGATTAATACAGGAGAGATGGTTCATGTTTATGGTGTCTGTTTAGTTAATACAGGAGAGATGGTTCATGTTTATGGTGTCTGTTTAGTTAATACAGTAGAGATGGTTCATGTTGATGGTGTCTGTTTAGTTAATACAGGAGAGATGGTTCATGTTTATGTTGTCTATTTGGTTAATACAGGAGAGATGGTTCATGTTCATGGTGTCTGTTTAGTTAATACAGGACAGATGTTTGATGTTTATCATGTCTGTTTAGTTAATACAGGAAAGATGGTTCATTTTTATGATGTCTGTTTAGTTAATACAGGAGATCTAGAGATGGTTCATGTTTATGGTGTCTATTTAGTTCATACATGAGAGATGGTTCATGTTTATGGTGTCTGCTTGGTTATTACAGGAGAGATGGTTCATGTTTATGTTGTCTATTCTGTTAATTCAGGAGAGATGGTTGATGTTTATCATGTCTGTTTAGTTAATACAGGAGAGATGGTTCATGTTTATTATGTCTGTTTAGTTAATATAGGAGAGGTGGTTCATGTTTATAGTGTCTGTTTAGTTAATACAAGAGAGATGGTTCATGTTTATGGTGTCTGCTTGGTTAATACAGGAGAGATGGTTCATGTTTATGGTGTCTGCTTGGTTAATACAGGAGAGATGGTTCATGTTTATGGTGTCTGTTTAGTTAATACAGGAGAGATGGTTCATGTTTATGATGTCTGTTTAGTTAATACAGGAGAGATGGTTCATGTTTATGGTGTCTGTTTAGTTAATACAGGAGAGATGGTTGATGTTTTTCATGTCTGTTTAGTTAATACAGGAGAGATGGTTGATGTTTATGGTGTCTGCTTGATTAATACAGGAGAGATGGTTCATGTTTATGCTATCTGTTTAGTTAATACAGGAGAGATGGTTCATGTTTATGGTG